>NW_019291119.1:76704-101078 GCF_000500325.1 Leptinotarsa decemlineata | reverse complement strand
CGACATTGAAAAATTCACTTGGAATGCTTTTACTGCCGCCGACAGTGAGAAATTCAGTTGGTGTGCTTTTACTGCCGCCTACAGTAGACTTTATTTCCAAGTACTGTAGTACATATTGATAGTAGTACGTTACTTCAAACTATCTCGTAGGGTTTAGGTAGCGTTTGCAATGTATGGCGCAAAAAATATGTTTGTTTACATCGAATTAGAAACCTCCAAAGTAATCAGCGTTATCAGCTCCGGCGGCAGTAAAAGCTCCCGCAAAACAAAGCACATCAAAGGAGCTTTTACTGCCGTCGGCAGTGAAAGCTCCCGCAAAACAAAGCACATCAAAGAAGCTTTTACTGCCCCCGACAGTAAAAGCTCCTTGGAAACAAAGCACACCGAAGGAGCTTTTACTGCCACCGGCAGTGAAATCTCCTTCAAAACAATGCACATCAAATGAGCTTTTCCTAACGGCGACAGTAAAAGCACATCAAGTGTACTTTTACTGTAGTAGCGGCAGTAAAACAGTACTGACGAGTGCAGTAAATAGTTGAGTAAAAGTGCCGCCGTCATGTGAAGTGAGGGGGAAGACTTCTGATTACCACAATCTAAATTATCTGATGAAATGTAAAGGTGACAAGTGTACTTCAAACAGCTCACAAACGCGGTCCAACTTTTTTTCGTTCTAAATTAAATCTATCGCAGGGAGAATGCCATTAGAAGGCTCAAATCAAAATTTCGCGGTTCAGTGAATAAATAACTTTTTTTATCTTTCTCTTCGAAATTGACACAGAGATGCCTACATGTTGCCGTGCAGAATGCAAAACTGCAATTGGTTTTCATTTTTCTCTTTCGATTCTCATGAATATTTTTAAAGCGCCATCGATTAGTCAATAGGCAAACTAGATATTCATTTTGTGTTTTTACTTTTCAATGTCTATGCTCCGCCACCTATTAGACAGTAGGCGAAGCTTTGGTAGAGAAATGATCTGCCGATCCAGTAATTTCAATGAAACTAAATTCCTTCTCAAGCAAATTCTTTAAACATTACTGCCACCATTTAGTGAAGTGAGCGGTGATTATTCAACCGAAATAATGATTTGAATTCGATAGATCAACTTCAATTCAAGTTAAGGAATATCCATCACAATACTTTATGCGTTTTCGGTGTGTGCAGATACTGATAATATAGCATGGATATTTTAAGTCAATCAATAAAACTAGTAAAAATATGGATTTGAAATTTTAATCAAAACAGATCTGTAGTACAATCATTTTCCAATGAAAAAAAAAATCTTTGGTGAAATGAAACAAGTAAAAAAAGTACAATGGAAAGCTTTGTCTGCAAGTAGTAAGTAATACTGACGGGAACAAATGGAATGATTTAGTCGACTTCTTCGATGGTAGGTCCTGGGCCTCCTGCGGCTCCGCCTGCTCCTGGAGCAGCTCCGGCTCCTGGGAAGCCGGGCATACCGCCTGGCGCCCCACCGGCGCCCTGGTACAGCTTCGTGATGATGGGGTTGCAGATGTTCTCAAGCTCCTTCTGCTTGTGCTCATACTCCTCTTTCTCAGCCAACTGGTTGGCATCCAACCAAGCGATAACTTCGTTGCACTTCTCCATCACGGTGGTCTTGTCGCTCTCACTGATCTTGTCCTTGATCTTGTCATCCTCCATGGTGCTCTTGATGTTGAAGCAGTATGACTCGAGCAGGTTCTTGGCGGTGATGGTGGCCTTCTGCTTCTCGTCTTCGCCTCTGTACTTCTCGGCGTCGTTCACCATCCTCTCGATGTCTTCCTTGCTGAGGCGGCCCTTGTCGTTGGTGATGGTGATCTTGTTCTCCTTGTTGGTGGACTTCTCGATGGCCGTCACGTTCAAGATACCATTGGCGTCAATGTCGAAGGTGACTTCGATNAGGGAGGAGATGTTTTTGGTGTCCTTTCAAACGATATATCACTCGACCCCACTTTCCATTCAAAATTTTAGGGTTGTTACTCACCCTCGCTAGGAGGTTGAAGGCACAGGTAGAAAAATACATCTAAAATGTGTCCCCCTCAAAAGCAAATTTGACCTGTCCAAGCATTTTTGCGTTAAGTTACAAAAAAAGGTGAAAAGCAAGGTGCATACTTTTCGTTGGACCACTCGATATGTATATATGTGTATGTATATATGTATATATATGTGTGTGTATATATGTATATATGTGTGTGTATATATGTATATATATATGTGTGTATATATATATGTGTGTATATGTGTGTACAAGTGTATATATGTGTGTATATGTATATTTACACTAATTTATTATATATCTTTGTACTTACATCTATTTTAAGTTATATTTACTGTAAAATAAGTATGTTAACTATTTTATTTTTTGTAAATTAGGATTGTCCTACTCAAATGCATAAATAAATAAATCAAACAACTTCAAACTTGCTGCATTTCAAAACTTTCAAACAAAGATGTTTCCAGGTATATTAACCTTTTTTTTTTTGGCCCAAGATGGGACCTTCTTATGACCCCCCAAATATAAAATCTCAAGTCAAACGAGAAACTCACCTGAATGAGTACTCCGGGCTGGTTATCAGAGTAGGTGGTGAAGGTCTGGGTCTGTTTAGTTGGAATGGTGGTGTTACGCTTGATGAGAGCAGTCATGACCCCTCCGGCAGTTTCGATACCCAAAGACAGTGGCGTGACGTCGAGCAACAGCAAGTCCTGAACCTCCTCAGACTTGTCACCGTGCAAGATAGCGGCCTGAACGGCGGCTCCATAAGCGACGGCTTCATCCGGATTGATCGACTTGTTCAGCTCTTTGCCGTTGAAGAAGTCCTGCAGGAGTTTCTGCACCTTGGGGATACGAGTCGAACCTCCCACAAGGACAATATCGTGCACCTGAGACTTGTCCATCTTGGCGTCACGGATAGATTTCTCCACGGGCTCCATGGTGGATCGGAACAGATCGGCGTTGAGCTCCTCGAACCTAGCTCGGGTGATCGAAGTGTAGAAGTCGATACCCTCAAAGAGCGAGTCGATTTCAATGCTAGCCTGGGTGGAAGAAGACAGAGTACGCTTCGCCCTCTCACAGCTGGTTCTCAGACGACGCAGCGCCCGCTTGTTGCTCGTCAAGTCCTTCTTGTACTTGCGCTTGAATTCTTGAACAAAGTGGTTCACCATCCTGTTGTCGAAATCTTCACCTCCCAAGTGAGTATCTCCTGCCGTCGATTTCACTTCGAAAATACCATCCTCGATCGTTAGGATGGAGACATCGAAAGTACCGCCACCCAGATCGAAAATGAGTACGTTCCTCTCGCCTTGTCCCTTCTTGTCCAGGCCGTAAGCGATAGCAGCGGCAGTGGGCTCGTTGATGATACGCAACACCTGCAAGCCAGAGATAGTACCGGCATCTTTGGTAGCCTGACGCTGTGAATCGTTGAAATATGCAGGGACAGTGATGACTGCGTTCGTTACGGTCTTGCCCAGGTATGCTTCGGCGGTTTCCTTCATCTTGGTGAGGACCATCGAGCTGACTTCTTCGGGGTAGAAGGTCTTCTCCTCTCCCTTGTAGCTGATTTTGATTTTAGGTTTGCCGCTCTCGTTTATGACTTCGAAGGGCCAGTGTTTCATGTCCCCTTGGACGGCGGAGTCGTCAAAACGACGCCCAATAAGACGTTTGGCATCTGTTGACAAACAATGAGAAGGGGTCACAATTTGCCAAAATGGGCTCACAGATTTTCGTTCAGCTTGCAGAATATTTCAGATACTCAACTAATCATAAAAGTAGCTCATAAACTCTAGTCTGGCATGACATATTGATAATATCATCATGATAAATTGATTATTTTCAAAGAATGAGGTGCAAGGTCAACACGACTACATTTCAAATCTTTATATTCACAGAATGAAATGTAAAACCAAGACAACAACGAGAATAATGAATTTTCCTCAATAAATTAGAAAACAACAAAAATTTCTCCACAAATACCAACAGGTTAAGAAAAATTAATGAGAAAATACAACTACAATGACATCTCTTCAAACCTCCGTTTGACAACTTTGGAAAACGGCCGAATTCAAACAGACTTATTGTTTCTATTTAAGTAGTAGGCAGGTCACTAATATCGTCCAGAACTCAGCACTATTGATTTTGGAATAAGACGAAAGGAGAAGTAAGGACGACAATACTAATTGATTCAAATCTAAAGCAAATGGAAATTCAAACGTTGAATCCAGTCTCTATATACCTACACAGTAGGTTTAATGAACTGACGCCTATCAGAAAACAACTACTCCCCTGGCTAATACTACGAAAGGCGTTGGATTATATCCGACAGGCGTCAGTGCAGGAATCTTCACAGAAAACTTCCTGCATATGCAATTGGCAATACAACTGAAAGAGTCGACCTTCAGTTATGGAACGGGCACACTTGCAGACCGGTTTCGGGCTTATTAGCCACTCATCAGTGCAAGATAGTGACCATCATCGACATAAAGTCAATGATATTCCACAATTGAAAATCGGAATTCTTTGAGAGTATTTCGTTCCTCTTCCGAAGTTGGAGCGACCATCACAAAATGTCACTCCATCTAGTGGACGAGGTACTAACCAACTGCACATCCGTAATTTGCCCGATTCCTCTGAATAAGGAAGACTGTCATAGAAGAAGCATGGCCCACTGACTAATAAGAAACTAATTGATGATCCAATGTGATGAATCTCAAGATAGCCTCTAGCAGTGACATTGGTGAAATCACGAGTGGTTCTCTTTATAAGACCAAGTCCCTTCATAGATTTTTTTAAGTTACAGCGGAAATGTGTAATTTATAGCTAGTGTGGAGTCTAGGATCACACACAGATCTTTGGTTTCAATAGAAGAATGTAAGGTCCGATCATTTATACTGTATTCGACAGTGATTGGGTGTATGTGCTTGATGAAAGCGAAGAATTTGGCATTTGGATGATTCAAACACATACCATCTTGCTGGAATACACCTACGCAGGAGTAGGTGGTACCCAAGTCAATACCTACAGCTGGTGCTTTTGCCATCTGAAAACGCAAAAACTCAATGTGAGGAATCGTTGGATAAGTTTGTATTATTTGATTAGGTAAAAGAGTGTTGATTAATGTTTATCTCGGTTTCGCTTGCCACGTTTTTACTGATATGGGGGAACTCTTGACCTTGTGGAATACAAGGAGAAAAACAACAAGGTTGAACCTTATCATTTCTATGGATGGTTGACGAAATAGTTGGATTTCACATGATCAAGACAGTATCGTGATTCCATGCATTGAAAACGTATGTAAAATGCTTTTCCAACTGTATTTATTGGCATGAGAAAAAGCTATATGCGAGAAAAATCAATCACCACGTCCATTTCTTAAACTCTCCTTACATGGAAAATAGTTTATACATCCTGAACAACCTAGTAAGAAATAATGATTGGGATTTTCATTGAATATTCATGATTTTATTTTGTCACAAATAAACTTAAAATTTTGTCCTGACAATTTCGTGGTAGTTGGATGTTTCCCTCAAAAGAAAAGATGTTTATAGTATGATTTGATTCATATAAAATAGTGTTTCAAAGATAGATTATGATTTCAACATGTGGCATTTTTCGTGCATGTCATTCTCTCTAAATAAATATTTTACTCGGGCTTCTCATTTATGAAATATGTACATTTCATACTTTTTAATTGATTTCATGTGAATAACTTTGTGTAATAATAAAACCTTGATGAATATTAAAATTTTTAACATGCCATCGTTTAGTTCAAAATTGTGCCATTTTCATGAAAATGATTCCCAGAAAATTGGTCAGCTGGTCATATTTTATTTTTTATCAAGATTCTTCCAAATATTTCGTCAATTACTCACATTCAGTCCTTTAAGCAAGAAACTTATTCCACTTCCAACAATTCACATTTGCTCCAAGCAGGTTACAAATTAAATGTTTGGACACATATTAAGTATCTGTGGTTTGGAGATCCACATTATTCTAGAATACTGGTTAGATCTAGAATATTCCTTTGTCAGATATGCACAAAAGAATTTAATTAAAACAGTTTTAACCAACCGAACCGTACGTAATCAGGAAAAAGTTAAGACAATTATCGTCCGGACAAATCTAAATAGTGGAAATTATACCAGTTACAATAAAAACTGCAGTAGCAATCAACTGAAAGTAAATTAGGAATAATCGATCTAGAAAAATGCGGTCTTTGGTAAAAATGGAGGCAAAGCGTGCCGCGCCTTCAAGGTGACAGATAATTTCCTTAATTTTACTCGAAATCGCCAGCAAATTCCATAACATGAATCGGAGCATTTTCTATTCGGTAAATATAAGAAACGCTTACCTTAAAACTAGTTAGTTGCAGACAATTCTTCAATAAATAGGTACTTAAGTTACGTGTGTGCTACAGTGAGTACTGTAATCAAATCGAACAAACCTAAGAAATGGCCGGTTTTATATGAGGTCCAAGAATATTCTAGAAAGGCCTTGGCGGCGACCAATGAAATGCCGCGTTTATTCTCTGAATAGCGCGGATTACGGCGTTTTGATTGGCGCAACGAATGTCAGCAACTGTTCTAGACATTTCCGGAATGGCGTATTTTCCGATTTTTATAAAAAATCAGAATCGAAAATATACAAATGGAAATTCATTTCGAATGAAAATATTTTTTAGTTCACTAATTTTGCAACTATTAATATAAAGTCGTCCAACGAATATATTTTGGAGTTCTGGCGGTTAATCTGTTCCTTGGTCTCTGCAAAAACGGAGGGAAATTTAAATGTGATTTAGCTTCTTTGTTTCCTGAATTGTATGCGGTTATATGCAGGATCAATAAAACTTTTTTCATTGAAATTGTAAATAATTGAGGATATCTTCATTTTCAATGACGATATGTTATTGAAGGAATTGAAAATGGACTAAGCAATGAAATTCATTGAGATTACGTTATCGTATTATTAGTCATCACTCATTGGTTATTGGAAGTTTATTAGAAATGAATATAAATGAATAGGAAGTGAATCATGTTTTTAATGAAAAATAAGCTGAACAGGATCTTAAAACCCGATAAAAATTCAATATTTTGCGATTACAACGCAATAAATATCTATTAAGCATTGGATGTTCCAAAAAACTCAAATGGTTAAAATATTTCCATTTTCTTTATCAAGTGTTAGCGGGTAGAGAAAATTCTGAGACTAGTTTCCTGAGGTATATTAGCTATTGAATTTTTTCTATGGAAATGATTCTATTCTGATAAGAGACAAAACATATATGTATCTTTCTGAAAAAAATTAATACCAAAACTGAAATAATAACACCAATCAATGAGATTTCATTGAGTTAATAATGCATCGGTAGTTTAATCGTGGCACTAGAGGTCATTGCGATAAAAAATACAATGGATATCATACGATTTCCTGAAAGAATCCTTGGAAAAACCTTCAATTAACAGAAACCAGTAAATAGGTATGTGATAAAAGGATGAGAACAATAATAATGACAGTGTTGCCAATAAATTTGCAGTAAATAAAAATAAATGTTACCTCTGAAAAAACACAAATTCATCACTTCATTTTAACATGTATCGATAATTAAGGGAAAAAATCCACGTTTTTTAATTTTTGTTATGCTCAAATGGAAAAGCTTACCACGAAAATAGGGTTTTCAAGACTGCCAACTAACGTTTTCTGAATGACAAATTCATCTTTGCATTATTATGACTAAAAAACTCGAATACTTTTCTTGAAAATGGAATTTCTGAAAAGCCCAAGTTTAACATTGGTTTCAATTGAAAAGATTTAGAAAAAGACTCCATAATATACGCATTAAATTGTATTCACATGGTATTGAATAATTGACAAAAGAACTATATTCAAATAAGGACCACAGAATTTTTTTCGGTAGAAGTGACAATAGCAATCTGATATATTTTACTTTGTTTGAAATATTCATTCATCCGATCATGCCGGCAAAAAACCCTTTTCAAAGACGTTTTACATGTTCAAACATAAAAATGATCATCATCATCACTGGAATATCTCAACAATCATAGATTTACTTTGCTGTTGTGTTCGGTTATTATCCTTATAAAACGTGTTGGTAACACTGAACACTGAACTCGATTGTCATTCTGCAAGTGAAACAATACTATGTGAAAAATATCATCAAAATAGTATTTTATTTACTTTTCGTGGGCATTAACGTATTTACAATTTACTAGATATACTTCAACAATTATATAAGATAGAAGTATTACAACACTTTAGGGGAAATGTCACTTTACTGTGTTTGGCATGACACACTGTTTCGTTAATAGCGCTAAATTCAAATTCAAACCAACCTCATGACTCATTTTTCTTTTGCAATAGCTGCAAAACCAATCGCTCCAAATCGAATAAATGTTCGTCGTCAGTATCAGGGAATAAACACCTCACAGCTTCGGCCAAATTAAAAACGTATTCAGCATTCGAACCACTGTGTCCGGAAGCTTTTACCACTTCAGCTGCAATAATTTCCATATCAGCCGGCCCTGCGTAGTTCTCACTGTCTTCAGTCACGATGTAAATATCGGTTTCAACAGGGTCTTCATCCGCACCGATGGGAAAGAAAGTAACGCTCTTTCTCTCGTACCCATTTTTTTCTCGAAAGTCCAAGTGCTTCGATACGTACTCCACGTCTCTGTCGGCTATTTTGTAGGCAACCCCGTATACTCTGGAATGTTCGTCAGCAGACGGTATAAGGGTAAGTCCTCTTCCCGGTAGTTCTGGTGTCCCGCGATGTTCCGTGGCTCGCTGATAAAATCTACGGTCGTATCCCTTGATGAAGCCTAAAAGTTTCGATTCGTACGGGAAATCCACCTTCCAAATCAATGAACCGTATCCAAAAACCCACATCGTATTCGAAATCAGTAATTGACTGACACGTGTTACTTGTAGTGGAAAGTTTGCTTTGTTAGAGATAAGATTTTTTAGAGTGTTTTACAAAGCGCGTGCACCGTGACCTAGAAAAAGACGTGTTGCAGAATAAAGATGTCTGAAATAAATAAGAGAATGCATGTATATCCAATATTTGTCGAGCGCATACATCTCTTTTTTTGTTCATTCAATTCAATTAATTTATATCAACCCAAAAAATATTTTGTTATCTTTAGATCACAATGTAAGTAACTTATTCAGAATAATTTTTATTTGCGTCACCAAAGAAAGTAGGTGACAATACCGTGAATATTTAAACGTTATTTTATTTCATTCTGTGGAAAACCACTGATACCCTGAAATTAATTGAATTTTTATTTTAATGTACAGTATATCTATCGATTCTAATTAATAGGTAACCTTTAGGTGTTTTTACTTATGAAATATACTTTTCTACCGACTTTAGTGAATGAAAAATATTAGAAAACTACAGAATGGACTCTTGATTATGATTTTTTATTTATATGCCAAATAGAATTTGTAAGATTAAGACTAAATGAAATAAAATATCGTAGGATACGTGTCCGTATTCAAAAAACACACTTTAATGTGAGATTTCCAGCTGGAAGTTTACAAAACCGCGGCGACACGTGTTCCACTTCGCAGTAGCATTTTCGCATGAGGATGCTATAGTATAGCGAAACACGTGTCCTGGTTGATAGTATCCTGTCCCAAGAACACGTGTCCGCTGTACCACGACACATGTTTCGCCATACTATAGCATTATCGAGAGATGTTATCAAAAGCGCGACACGTGTTTCGCCATACAGTAGTATTTTCGCACGAGGATGCTATCGTATAGCGAAACACGTGTCGCTGTTGATAGCATCCTGTCCCGAGAACACGTGTCCACTGTACCACGACACGTGTTTCGCCATACTATAGCATTATCGAGAGAAGATGCTATCAAAAGCGCGACACGTGTTTCGCCATACAGTAGTATTTTCTCACAAGGATGCTGTCGTATAGTGAAACACGTGTCATGGTTTTGTAATCACATTTAATTAAAGTGTGATTTTCGATACTTAAAAATATTATTTTGAGAGCAAGAATCCAAATATCTATTTTGAATTTATTAAAAATATGACCGAACAGATTTGTACTAACTCGATACTTATATTCAAACAATCATGAATCATAATACCATCAACTCAAAATGGAACACAATACATACCTACATTACAACGAAACTATGATTACAATATTCAGCTTACTAATTATGAAAATTGGTCAAATGTATTAATTCTTACTACTTTTTTATCTTGCTCATATTGATTCAAAAATATGAAAATATTTTACAAAATTTGAAGAACATCGTTAAAAATATAATAGAACTGACCTGTACTTGATGAAAATCCATTATAACGTACCAAAAAAATACACTTGAGATTTACACTTGAAGTTTACAAAACTCCGACACGTGTTTTGCTATACTATAGTATGGAAAACACGTATCGCTGTTTTGTAAACTTTCAAAAGTGGAAATCTCACATTAAAGTGCGTTTTTTGACAACGTTGAGAATATCGTTTTTCTATAAATCAGAATGTAGTAATAAATTCAATACATACTGCTTGTTCCGGCGTAGTCCTTCACTGGTGGTGTCACATGATGAAGAGTCGTCCAGGGTGCACATCCGTTTGCCTCCGACATTATCACTACGTTTCCACAAGACCCCATGTGTCATATTCAAGTGCCCTGCTTGGTACAGTTGAACTTATACCTCGGACCCGGAAGTCACGCAGGTAGCTGAAGCTGCCAACGTGGTAATGTTAGGTGTATCCCAGAGATTCTAGGTCTCCCAACTAAAACCACAAATGTTTGGTAAGCTCCTGTTGTTGACTCTGTTCGTTTGTGTTGTTTCTTGTTATCGGCAACCAAGTGTTGCCAACTTTGCACTTGGTTGCACCACGCTGGTGGTGCCAATAGCCAGAAACACGTGTCCGCGGTTTGTCCCTCCCTTTCTAGAGTGATATTACGTCAAATCTCCTTTTTGATTTCAATCATAAACACTCGCAACCACCTTTTTTATATTTATTTATGTAAGGTGTATCCTAAAGATTCCAGGTCTCCCAACTGAAACCACAAATGTTTGGTAAGCTCCTGTTGTTGACCCTGTTCGTTTGTGTTGTTTCCTGTTATCGGCAACCAAGTGTTGCCAACTTAGCACTTGGCTGCACCGCGCTGATAAGGCCGATAGCCAGAAACACGTGTCCGCGGTTTGCTCCCCTCCTCCTTTTCTAGAGTGCTGTATTGTTAATTCTCCTCTTTTTGATTCATGATATATATACTTCTATACATTTTTTCCATATGATAGTACATTTGGCAAGGCGAAAGTATGATTAAAATATTTAAATTACTGTTATTTTAGAAAAAGGTTCTTATTGATATATATTGCTAATACAAAACAAAAAATATATGACGCATATTGTATTTGATACCGATGAATTTTATGCAATATATTTGTCAGAACGAAAGTACCATATAATTAATGTTTGAAACTAATGGCAGTAGTTTCTTACGGATCATTCAAGTAGAAATATTTTCCCTTTTTATAAAATTTTACCTCTTGCAAGTGTATTTATTTTTGAAGTATGTATTCGATATATTTAAAAATATTGACACATTTTATTAAAATTCCAATATTAATACGTTGAATACAAGGTAAAAAATGATCTTCACGTTCCATAAGTGAGACTTGATATTATATCAAATTATCCTAATTTATTGGATCTAGGATTGTAACCAACTTCCCGAAAATTTGAAACAATAGAGGCATTATTTCGCTTTAATTCAAGTGACTTTCTATCAGAAAAATGGTACTTTACAATATTAATTTGTTCTTGTTGAATATATTTTCATGTACTTTTCTTATGACAACTTGTTTTTGTGGTATTTTTGTTTTGTATGTACTTTATTTTATTTCCGATCGACTATTCCTAAAAATTTTACATCGAAAAGGAAAAAACTACTTTATTTTGAGAAATTGAAAGGTTAAAGATTGTAGATCTATATGAAGCCTGAATTAGTTCACTATGTTATTACGACATGTTAATGAATCATTAAAAAGGATGTTCTTGTCTTCAACATTCTCTCTAAGAGAATATTGAGGCATACAAATTGAAAAAGGTAGATTTTTCAGGAGAAAAATTGTAAAATATTTTCTTCCACTTGTATTTGTTTATAGAAGTGAACTCTGATGAAATATTATGCCTACTTTACGATAGAAATCTGCAAACTTTTGATGACTACAAGAAAACACCTGAAAATGTTCATGTTTGTTTAAGATGAATTCTTAAAGACATTTGCTTCAGAGAGATACATGGGGTTTAAAAAAATTTGGGAGACAATAAATAATTTATTAAAAAACTGTTGCTAATCAAATTGAACTAGGTACTTTTACGTATACTGGATTCGTTTAACAAAGCTGAGACATTCCTTTCCAATTCAAACAAGTGGTTATCCTTGACAGAGGGAAAGAGTGTTCTCATGGCGTCAGCTAAATTAAAGACGTAATCAATGTTAGGGCCGCTGGGCCCCACAGATTTCACTACTTGCTTGGCAATATCTTTCAGGTCGGCGTACCCTGCATAGTTGATGTTATCCTGATTAGCAATATAAATAGTAATCTCAAAAGGTTTTTGGTCGGAAGAGATAGGGTAGAACATTACAGACTTTCGTTCGTATCCGTCTTTTTCTCTGAAATCCAGGTGGCTGACGACATCTTCGATATCAGAGTCTCTGATTTTATAGGCAATCCCATACACTCTGGAGTCTTCCTTGGCAGGAATTATAGTAACAGTTCTTCCGGGATTTTCTGGGGTTCCTCTGTGGTCCGTGCTGTACTGGTAAAATCTCCTGTCGAAGCCCTTGACGAAACCCAGAATCTTCTCCTCAAAGGGAAAGTCCACTTTCCATATTAGGGAACCATAACCGAATATCCACATTTTATAAAGGTTACCCTCTTGACGTTTTATTTAATACTTTACGGTATTTATCATGTGATCGATAACGGATGAATTTTGAACATAATATTTTGACAAAGAGGGAGGAACTGCAATACTGCATCAGTCATCATTTCACTTGACAGTCAATGTCCTAGTTCCAGTAGGTATGTTTTCAAGGTCACTTACATACTATTTGAACTACTGGACGTGGCTCTACCTCCGGTATCGTATTTTAAATACAACAGTAGTTACAGACGTAGACAAGGTAACTCAAGCTATTCAACTTTTTGTATTCACTTTGATTCATATTCGACAAGACAAATAGGTACCCAAAAACTATTTTTTTTTGAAATTTTCGATTACCCAGAAAGTTTTCTCGATACTGATGTACACCTATGCAATTAAGAATAAATAAGTTATCATTAAATCCAAAGTGGATGTGAAGTACTACGTAAATGTATGAACCATTTATCTATTTGTCGACAAAGTTTATTGCAGATATTTGTTGTTTCTACTTCATGCAATTACACAGTTGGTGATTGGTTGCTGCTTACAAGGTTTTCTTGGAGGTTTTCCATCCTGCACCTCGTCTATTATATTCGACAGGTCATCGAAATCTGGATATGCTAAAGTGGATAATTTCGAATGAACCAATGACTCGTTTATGGTAACTTCAAAAGACCCTGAAAATAACTGCTATGAAAATCACGACCAGCATTTTCTAGGTTTATAATTATAGCCACTGGCGGTATGTTCAAAATTCCGGATGAAGAGACACCACAAAACTTTTTAATGTCAAGGTTTAAACTATAATTGAAGGAGCGGTGGAGATGATTTGTAACATTTTTCATGATATCGCCAATAAAAATGGAATGTACAGGTCCATCCTTTGGTTTGAATATTACCTAATAAAAAGCACTTTATATAATAAGCATGCAGATAATTCAAATACAAATATTTATAACATAAAGCAGCAATATTGAAACTTTGAAATCAGTTTCCACCTATCCAATCAATTGTTACATTATCCACTTATCCCTTCAATTATGTGTCAGTTGCCGGGGTCATAGACATATCTTAATTTCCCTAGAGTTCGAGATAATCACCTCTACGACCCTCATGGCCTTTCACATTCACCGACGGGTGTCTTTCTTTAATATGTTTGGCTAATTCTTCGAACTTGATTTGATATCCGCATTTGTTGCTGAAAACAGTTACATATATTTTTTAAATATCCACATCATCAATCCCTTACCTCCTACCAGTATTCGATGTCCACGTTTACGTCAGTCATCTTTGAAAAGGAGTGACTGTTGAAACACCTAGAAGTACTTTCAACTTTCACCGGTGTTCGGTTATTCCCTTTTTAATATTCGGATTTTCCTTGAATTCGAAAAGTTCATTTCTGTGTTGACTATATGATTGAGATCATATTTTCTTATATTTTACTACTATTGCACCTTATTAGACTTTATATTCTTGACTCGTTGCACAATATATTCACCTTCATTTCAAGAGAGGGATTTCTTCCTCTTCTTATACATTTGAAACAAAACTCTACAGCGGTTGTTTAGTCACTCATTACAATGTCAAAATATTGACAAGTGACAGACTATATGAACTATTCGTAGGCTAGGAGGTGGATGGTCTACTGCAACATAACCGCGTAACCAAATTTTTAATACACGTGAAATATAATTACGTATATATTATGGATTTTGTAATCGATACAGTTGGTGATACGGCTGAAGAGAAAACTCCTTACGGTCCCGGTAAGATAATTTAAAATTCACAAGAGAATTATTTTGATGTTGATTTCTATTTCCAGTTAGCTCCTTTCTAACAGAACTATTCAGTGGCTTGGAAGAACCCAGCAAGCAGAAACCAACTGTTCCCAAAAGTAAAAATGTCTTACTGGAAGAAATACTTGATGACTTAAAGAGGCCTAATGCGAAACTACACAAAAAAAAGAAGTCTGAAAAGGTGGAGGCTTTCAAATCCATTGATCGACAGGAAGTACAAAAAGCTCTTGCAAAGTCAGTTTTAACACCAGAATTTGAAAAATTACATGTTGTCCCACCATTTGAGATATCTGAGAGGAAGCTAAAGCAACAGAGAAAGGTAAAGATACGACAAATTTGTTTCTAGTGAAAAACATACTTTCATTTTCAGAAAGAAAGAGAAAAAACCAAGGGCGATAAATGGTTTGGTTTACCGGCTACAGAGATGACTGAAGAGGTCAAGCAAGACCTGCAAGTGCTACAAATGAGGTCTGTGCTGGATCCGAAGCATTTCTATAAGAAAAATGATCTCAAAGTTCTTCCGAAATATTTTCAGGTGAGTAACAGTAACTTGATAAAAGTCGTTTCAGTTTATATCAACACTGTCATTAAGTCAGTTTATTTACCAAAGAAACAACTCTTGTAAACCATTGTTTTTGTGACCAAATTGTTCTGTCCTCGTAATCGTGGAGGAAGAATTCACTCAAACGCTATTATTGTCTTTACATTACAGATAGGAAAAGTAATGGATTCCCCTATCGACTTTTATAACGATCGAATCCCCAAGAAACAGCGCAAGAAAACTCTGGTGGACGAACTGTTAGCAGACGCTCAGTTCCAGAAGTATAACAAGAGGAAATATAAGGAAATCATCGAGGACAAACAGAAGACGCACTACAAAGCTTGGAGGCAGGCGAAAAGACTGAAGAAAAAGAAATAGAAAATTTTTGTTCAAAAGAAATAAAAAGCATTTATTAAAAAAAATTGCTTGATTGAAGTTATTTACGTAACAAATGTAAGATTAAAAATTTGGGTTTTGTAGCATGAGCAAGTTTAATTTTATAAACATTTACTCAAGCAGGAAATTTTTATATTCACTTGTATAATGTTCCAAGAAATTTCCTTCAATTTCATCGAAATACAACTGAACAATAAAAATAAATCTGCAAATTTTGTACATAAAGTCAATTTGGTTCAAAATTTTTAATAAAAGACATACTTACAATAAAAATATGTTAAATTTCTCAAAATCCTTGATCCTAGAATCCCCCCGTAACAGTTATGGAAGCCCCAGTTATGTAGGAACTTTTGTCGGAAGCTAGAAAAGCTATGACTTCTGCAACTTCTGGAAATATTAGATTTCATTCAATACGACTGGGGAGGCTCTAATACATTTACAACCCACCTTCTGGTCTTCCAAATCTTTTCAATGGTATCATCGACATGAACTTCTCTTGAACCTTCTCTGGGACGGTCTCTACTATCGGAGTCGATATCATTCCCGGTAAAATTGTGTTCACCCTTATACCCATTTTTCCCAATTCTTGGGATGCTGTTCTTGTTAAAAGTTCCACTCCTGCTTTGCTGGCAGTATAATTAGTTTGTCCTATATTCCCGTATTTACCTACTATGCTGCCTATGTTGATGATGGACGCATTGGTGATTCCATGATCGACGATAGATTTTCCAAACGTTTTCATCACGAGGAATGTACCCTGTAAAAATTGTTTTTTAAAATGCTCAAGTATTCACGTTGTTCTGCAAATAGAGATATTTTATATTTCCGAGTTCTATATGGCCAATACTTTTTTAGGCATCTCTGACAGGAATGACTGAAACAACTATCCAAGTGAATATGTATTAATTATTTGATTACCTTCAAATTAACATCAATGACTTCCTCAAAGTCCTCTTCAGAGAGCTTCAATAAAAAGTTATCTCTAGTAATACCGGCACAATTGACGATTATGGTAGGAGGTTTTGAATATTTTTCCAACGTCTGGAGTAGGGCATTTCCCACACTTTCTGATTTCTCGACGTGCAAGTCTATACCGAGGTGCATCTGCGTTGGACTGCTAGGAATACAGTTGATGGTTTCGTTTACGTTTTTAACAACTTTATCAGCCACGACTACGGAGGCACCTTCTTTGGCCAGCAGTTGGCATGCAGCCTTTCCGATGCCTGAACCACCCCCTAAAATTGCGACATTGTGAAAAAAGACACTTGCTATAGAGAATCGAACCTGTGACGAAAGCTAATCGACCAACGAAAGACATGGCCCAGTGTTTTTTGTTATTAACTCTTCCTTGGGAGTTTCTAGTTGTTTATATCTCAATATGAAACTCACTCGTGGAGTTGCCCTCTGTCCTAAGTACGTTATCAGCTTTCACCTTGAAACTGATACATGATAAATTTTTCAAATACGTAATAATAATCTCCAACTAAAAAGAATATAAACAAATATTCCATAACCTCTATAAAAGAAATGAATGGTTTGTTCGTTGGTTGAATGGTCCTAAGAAGTACTATCAACGATCGGTTCTTGGAAAAACAAATTTCTGATGGTCAAAAAAACGAAATTGGCGAATTCTACGGAACTGGACGAAACCGTCATGATTTTTTATTTACCCATGCTGGTTCTTCTTATCCTGGATACATGATCCCAAGAAACGCTTAGTTTCAAAATAGAAATTTCAGTTTTCACGTAAAATATCTTTCAATATCAACTTCTGCTAATTACAATTAGCTTAAAACAGCGAAACTCATGAAAATGTTCATTCCTATCCCTGTGTTTATAGACTACAGAGGCCGGCATGGGAATATGTGAAATGGGTTCTAACATTTCTGTCAGGCCTGTGTGAATATATGGGTTTTATATAATATTGATGAACTGAATCAATTTTAGTCCTACCATTAACAATTCGTCAAATTGAGAACAAATACATGATGACAGTTGAATAGGTATTAGAGTGAAATATCCTCATCTAACTGATAAGGTTGTGGCAGTCTCCCTCTATTCTACAATTTCTAAACATTTCAGCAATCAATCTCCTTTTATTTTTTTACGTTATAATTGAAAAGTAATTGAAGTTATTATTTCCACGCAATCATATCCAAAACTAACGCAAATTAAAGCTTACGCTGGATCTTTACCTAATAAGTTTTGTAATTCCATGATTCATCGGATTCGCTTTTTCAGCTTTTTTGCGTGATATCAAGACCTCGCTTAAAACACTGATCTGCTTCGAAAATCCACTTAATAACTTCACTTCATCAACAGCGGATTCTGAAAACGTATGGCATGGTAGTAAAGACACAATCATAGGTATTATATATTATTATTTAATATCTATGGATACGTTCGACAGATAGGCTTTCAAACGTCAAATATACAACACACTTTTTATCGTATTTCCGATATTTCCTACAGAGGTCGTATCAGGAAGCTAGAAAACTAACCTCCTTACGTCACATCAAATCATGCCTTCAATAAAGTAATGTAAGGAGTTGTTTTTATGTATTGTAGCTGAAAATTGAGGAAAAGTGGTTTCTATTTTGAAGAAAATGGTGTCTTGGAAACTCACCAAATGCATCTTCTTGGGCTCCCTCCCAGTGTGCGGCTACTTTGCAGGAACACATCTAGAAAGACGAAAGCTCTTGGACCACTCTAAAGACACCCAACTTCGAAATTTACCAGCGTTACCATTATTCGGAACTGTCTCGGCAGCTTCCCCCATTGCTCCCGCCCAATCAACACAACTCGAGACTAATGTTAGCAGAGTATCGCAAATAATGAAATACGGCTTTCCAAGTCTAGACCATGTAAGATCTTTTGACGACTATGTTTTAAGCTACGATCGTCGTAACAGGGTGGCGCATTGGGTCTTTGAGCACCTCACCGCAGACAGGGTAAAACCTAACGACGGAGTAGATAGATCGAAATGCGAATTTAAACCTGACGAAAGTATACATAAGTTTTTCAGGTTCGTGTGTGTATTCTATCAAATTATATTTTTTTTCTTCTAATTCTGGTATAGACTTTCTTTAATTTGATATAGAAACACTCTGAACTATTTGAGGTTAGGAACGAGAGCAAGTCTGTTTTTGAATCAATCATCTGGAGCCTGTTTTCAATACATCTTTTATTAATTTAATTCGTTACATCAGTTAAATGGTATGTTTAATGTAGCTTTACGGCAAATTGGCGCATGACATTTGGTATAATTTTAGAATTACCATTTACATTGGTCACAAATAACAACGGGCCAAGAATGGAACCCCGTAGCACCGCTTGCAATACACCAGTTTTTCCTAAGAAGTTCCGTTCATCATTTTCAGAAATACAAACTAATTGATATGCACATCTCAAAATCATAAAGTTGAATAACCTTTATGACTTTTCACGTTTTCAGAAAAGAGAGTGATGGGAAGAACTACGTTAAATATGAAGTTATCGGTGCTAACCATGTAGCTGTCCCCACGCACTTCTATAAGGTTGTCGTCGGAGAAACGGCAGATGGTAATTTGGAGATGGAAGCGTATGTTATGCCAAATCAAGTTATAGATAATGAGACTCCTCTTACAAGTTTTCAAGTGAGAAAAAAAAATTCTATAATCAAAACAATTCAAGTTTTCCAAATGGTTTCTTGTAGGAGTGCTAAATTACATTTAATTTTAGGTACCACCAGAGAGCATAGAAAGAGCAGCTGGTCTACTGTTTTTTGATAATATATCCAGGAGTAAAATTAGCAAAATCAATGGGAAGAAATCTTAACCGCAAAACAATTTCGATTAATTAATAATAGTCTAGAGAGTGATAGTTGATAAGAACCAAATATTGATTGTTTTATGTACAGACTGCAGGACTTATTTTATTAGTTTTTATTCAGATTGATTATGTATACACATTTTATGCTGTAAATAAAGCCATGTTGGTAAAATTGTTTTATTCATACTCTCAAAGGTCATGTACAAATATGATGGGAAATGGCAAGTGATTTTTGAAATGCCTCACTACTGAATTTCAATCATCAAAAGGTATTACTAGGGTTTTTTCCCAATACCAAACCGTTATTTTATCACCTCGACACGTGTTTCGATCACCAAGTGATCATCTTCAAGAGGAACATCAAACTTGACACAATTAACTCAATTGTGTTCATCTACCGTTTATAGTAATACATCTATAAATGCTTACGTTTGATCTTCATCAGTAATAACTTCTTGATTGTTGTTTGGACTTTAAAGTATTTGCTCTTTCTCCAAAGATCTCAAACATGTTGATTTTCTCTCAAACCAAAAGCTGTAATAGTTGGATACTTCTCGATGTCATTCTACCATCCCCGTACTCTAAACGAATCACTTGGATTCAGTCTTTTTAATGGTAATAGCGACACCCATCAGGGCTGCTTGTTCCAATAGTTCTCTATTCTTCCTTAGGTCGCTGTCTAATGCCTCCCGTTTATTCTCTCTTAGATGTTTGGCCGTCGTTTCGGTTGGCTCCACTAAACCATTTGATATTTGGTAGTAGACGCAAGTCGAATCCGAATGGACGATGACTAAGTAGACGATATCAAAAGGGTTCGTTGTTATGAACTTCTGAAGTGTCAAAAAGTTCAAGTTTTTGTAAACTGTTGTTGGTATAAAAGCACTGATAGGGCCGTTCTTCGTTTTCTTGGCCGTTAGTACTACCTTATTTATTTCTGTGTTATGGTAATAGTTTACGTCGTAGTATCTCTTTACTTCACACAGTTCTAAATATACTTGCAAGGTAATTACAGCTTCTTGTTTACCGACATATTTCATAAATTCTTCTATCAGTTTGTCGTTCATCTTTAAATTTTTAAAACCGAAAACTCAAAAAAAAAATGAAAACAACCTCAAAAATAAAATCTTCTTCTTTTAATTACTCTTCATGGCCTCGGCTGCTATCTGCCAGGGTATTCAGTGACAGTACGGAATACTGTGTTTCAGTTATCACCACAGAACTAATAATTATTATAGGCATATTCGGGATTACGTTCTGTACAATCCTAGAACAATGAAAAGTAGTCCTACAGTTGAACCTCAGCAAGTTATGTAGGATTTCTGAATAACCAGTTGGGTAACTATTAAGAACTGTATCAGAATCGCCCCAGTGGCAAATCCGAATATACTTAGTTCTGTGAATTAATTTGTATTTCATGATTGTTCCAAATAAATACTATATCTCAGGAGTACACCAAAGAAACACTGACTAGGACGCGTTTCAAATATGGAGAATGGACGTATTCTGGGAAGAGATGATTTGGTTGTCCCACGAACTAACCTTGCAAGAACAATGAATTCTATATTTCACAGAGGACTCTTGGACTGTAACAAGCTTTCTAATGAAATTAAACAAAGTAACACCCTCCAACGCTCCTTATCTCAATATCTACGGGCACAATATTATTCCAATTGAGTTGTTCATCATTCTTCTCTCTTTTCTCTCTATTAATCTCTTCATCATTTACTACTGCTATGTTTTACACACTATATTCTACTATATAAGTCTTATATATTTCAGCTTTTTTGTATTTTGTTCAATAGTAACTGATATATTTGTATAATATTTATGTATACTAGGATATCTACTTCAAATAAATATATTTCTATCATAATAATGGTACATAATTTAATGTGCGTGAAGTAAGATGGGAAAATGGGTACTGTTTATCTTGTTATTTTATTCCTCTTCTCGAATTAGCACATTTCTCAAGGAAGTCATGAAATCTATTAAAATCTGTTTTTCCGTTAACTATTAGCTGTCGCCCCCCACGAACAACAACCCACAAAAGTCGAAAATTGTGAGAACTGAGGATTAACGAGATCTTACATCTTAACGTGCGATTCCTAGCACTGATTGTACGACAGGCAGTGCTTTTTGAGGTTAAAAATGTTTTAAACGAATACAAATTCATTTTGTGAACAAATAAATTGCCTGTTTTCGTTAATAATTTGTATTAAAAAATTAGACATTGTATTTTCATTTTTTTCTCAAGAAAACGCGACTTTATCATGTCATTTCAAGAGCATGGCAATACTGTGACTTGACAGAAACGTGATTCATGTCGATCGTTGAAATAAAAAAGGGGTCTTTTGACTTTAACCTATAACACTTTTTTAACATAAATCTCAGAATGGCATTAATTAGCTTAAGAAGTTTTTTGAAATGTGGACAGATAGTGAATGAATCTATTCTTTTCAATAGCAGGTACGCTATAATAGTTATATTTTTCACTAGATTAACATTAACATTACATCATATTTGATAATTTTTCAGAAGTTTAGCGTTGTCCAGCACAAGAAAGAGTTCCATCGCCGAGGAAACGAAACCGGATCCAGCAGTACAAGACATGAGCGAAAAAGATAAAAGTGAAGTTAATGTAGAAATTGACAAATTGAATAAACAGATCACCGAACTTTCAACTCAAAATGCTGAACTATTAGTAAGTCTCACTTTGGAATAAATTGATTTCTGTGATGTTACGGATTATTATTTCAGGATAAATATAAAAGATCGTTAGCAGACGGGGAAAATCTCCGTAACAGACTAACTAAACAAATTTCAGAAGCTAAAATATACGGCATACAGAGCTTTTGTAAGGATCTACTCGATGTCGCAGATGTTCTGGCTAAAGCTACCGATACGGTTCCCAAAGAAGAACTCACTGACAAAAATCCACACCTGAAAAGCCTGTACGAAGGTCTGATAATGACGGAGGCTCAGTTGAAGAGCGTTTTCAAAAGGCATGGGCTGGAGCAAGTGAATCCTCTGAACGAGAAATTCAATCCAAACTTCCACGAAGCACTGTTTCAGCAGGTAAATAATAGTTAATTTGAAACTATTTTTAATTTGCATATTTATTTTCCTGGCTCACACTAGTTTTTGAAAAAAAAAAAAATTTGACTCGAGTATTTCTGTTCTCTGATTACAAGTTAGAAGTTGAAATTTGGGGCCCTTATCTAATTTTTGGCAATTAAAACTCTCAAAATGGCACTTCCGTTTCACTGCTTGCTGTAGATCTTTATTCAATGCTCTGACCTGTTATTCCATCCATGTGAAGATTTGAGATTTAATTCAAAAATTAGAAGTGTCGGAAAAAAGGAATATTTACTTAGGACATAATTGAAAATTTGTTGGTTATATCCACTTTAGAGACACAGTTATCGTGTTTTTTTGAATGTAAGATTAACTGAACTTTTTTTTCTAGGAGGTAGCAGGAAAAGAATCTGGCACCGTTGTGGTTGTTTCCAAAATCGGGTACAAACTAAATGATAGAGTAATAAGGCCTGCCTTAGTAGGGGTTTCCAAGTGACTGTAACGTGCTAGTGGTTATTATTTTTAAGATTGGTATCGTTCCAATGTGATTTTGATTGTCTCACATGAAACAGTACGACTAAAATTGTTCAAAATATTTTGTAAAAATTATAAGTAAACCTTTGTTATTATATGTTCATTATACTGTTGAAAAAACAACTGTATTGTGTTTGATATTGAAAACACGTCTATGTTGTCTATCATCATTTCTCAAGTATTATTTATCTTGAAGGGTAGTTATGACATACTTGGGTATATGTGTATATACACTACATGTGGATATATATATACACTACATGTGCATATATATATATACACTACCTGTGGGTATATATATACTACATTTCAAGTCCAAGACATTTTTATTCCATAAAAATCCTTTAAAAAATCAAAATAACAAATTCAAAATGGAAAAACCAGGATGTTAAAGATAAAACAAGATCGAACTCCCTCTACACAGTTATTTACTCCTCTTGTGACCAGATGGGGGCTTCTGGAGCTGGAAATTGTTGGAACTCTGACCGAAAGAGGAAGTGCCAAACAAAGAGGCGCTGGGAGTCTGCGGCCCCCCCAGACTACTCCCGAACGACATACCGCTCCCGAACCCTGCCTGAGGAGTTGCCGTAGGTCCCTGGAAGGTCGGAGGGTTCTGGCTCTGCTGCAGCAGCATGATGCTGGTGTTTCCCATGTTCAGATTACTGAATGGAGTGGGGCCAGTGGCGACTTTTGGCGGGGAGTATATCAGGGCGCTCTTCAGATTGTTCATGCTCAGTTCCTGAGGCGTGTAGAGCTTCTCGAAAGGGTTGTAAAAATCGTTGCAAACCTGCTTGCGCAGGTTCAAATAACTTTCTTTCTGGGACTCGACTTGGTTGTGAATGGAATGCAACCGTCCGGCTAAAGCGACAAACGTCTCGTGGAGTTTCCGGATTCCTATGAAATGACACATTGTTGAATTTCCTCCAATTTTCTCGATAAGTGTCGAAAAAGCGGAACATTAGTACCCTATTATCAATAAGATTATCTTCAATACAATTATGCATATTTACTACAATTCATTTATTTCATTTCACTTTTTTCATATACCGAATTCCGTGTAGTTGTGGTTCGTTTTACATCGGAATTACAAAAGAAAGCGTTAAAACGCGATTGACTGAACATTTTGATATAATTTTTAAATATACAGGGTGTTTGGTGTAGGTGCTACAGACCAAAATTCCATTTTTTTAAATAGAACGCCCTGTATATCATTACATATTCAGATGCTACGTTAAATTCTGATATCATTTCATGTTTGGTTTTTGAAATTCGGTTACGGCGTTGTTGAGTTATTGC
>NW_019291119.1:59733-76657 GCF_000500325.1 Leptinotarsa decemlineata | reverse complement strand
TAACTCAACAACGCCGTAACCGAATTTCAAAAACCAAACATGAAATGATATCAGAATTTAACGTAGCATCTGAATATGTAATGATATACAGGGCGTTCTATTTTAAAAAATGGAATTTTGGTCCGTAGCACCTACACCAAACACCCTGTATATTTAAAAATTATATCAAAATATAGGTCTCATGAACTCCTAAAACTTTTGTATGAAACATTTTTGTGTATCTCCTTCAACAAACCAGATATTGCCTGTCACATAAAATGTGGGACACCCGGTATATACATACCACATACATGGGTATATATACATAGCACACTTGACTATGTATATATATATAATATACACGTGAGTGTATATATATATACTTTGCACTTAGAGTGTTTATACACTACACACTTGAGTGTATATATCTATATACATATATATCCAGTTCAATGTCAGTCATCGAAGTATTTGGAAGGTTTTGCATACAGATAACTAGAATAAAATAGCAAACTTACCTAAAGAGACATCCTGCGACGATATCACGCTGGGATTTCTATAATTCTTGATGTAGTTATCAGCGCTCTCGATCTGCAGCTTCAAGGCGTGCATGTCGTTCTCGAACTTCTCAGCCAAATCAAGGAAGAACTTGAGCGGCGCCACGTTCTCATACTGCAAACCAGGAGGAGTGTCCTGCGTAGCTTGCGCCATCTCCACAGTTTGCAAACACTTGGCCGTGTCGTACTTCATCTTTTCAGCAAAGTGCCTATTTTTCTGCAACTGATTCTCCACTTCGGTCAGAAGCTTCAACATGTGACCGATATCGGCCTCGACTTTCCTGAAGTCTCTCACGGAACATCTTGATATGTCGGTGCTGTACACTTTCTGCTTCTTGACCATCTCTTTGAACGCATCGACGGTTTGAACGATCTCATTCGGTAGAGTCTGTTCTTTCGGGCTGACATCCTTTTGCTTGGATACGACCGTTTGAGCGGGCGCGACACCTCCCAAGCCCACCACTGGGGGCGCTGTGGTCGATGTGAGGCTGGTGCTGGGTGCTGTAGAAGCCGCGGTCCCTCCCAGGCCGAAGCTCAAGGAAGGGGCTGAAGTAGTGGTGCCCCCTAAGCCAAACGAGGGAGGTGCATTGGTAGTTGTGGCAGTACCAAGGCCAAACGACAGGCTGGCTGTTGTGGTGACAGAGGTGGGAACTCCGAAGGTCAAACCGCCAACAGTAGGGGCAGCTGTGCTAGCAGTACTCAAGCCCAAGGTGGGTTTTACTGTACTTACCGCCGAGCCAAACGATGGAAGAGGTCCGCCAGGTGTCTGTGATGGTACTATTAATAATAATAATAAATCCTTTTATTCCCTTCAGAGGCCATACGGGGTATGTTTAGAAAATAACGGGAATTTTTTAATTCCACGGGTTTGGAAAGTCCAATTGTCTGTTTTTTGACTACGTTGTAATGTGTTTCATCCTTAAACCCATGTACTTATGAAAGAGATGAACTCATAGCGCAATATTTCAATTTACTCAAAATATAACAAGCTTAATGGAAAGAAAATATTTAGGACTTGGTATGATTTTAGATCTGTCAAAGACAATTGACTGCTTGAATCACGAGACATTTATAAAAAAAACTGGAACTATACAGTATAAGAGGAAATTCACTGAAATGGATTGTCTCTCACCCAACTAATCGCCAACAAATAGTAACTATTAACAAACGTGGTCGAACATATACATCTGAGAATGTTGCAGTGAAAATAGGAATACCCCAAGGAGGCATTGCAGGTCCCTTGTTATTCATCATCTACACGAACGATTTGTTATCATTCCAACACGGATAACTCAATGACAGTCTTTGCTGATGACACCATTTTGTTAATAGACAGTGAAACATACCCTGAACTGATGAAAACAGGTATAGAAATGTTTAATGATACCTCCTTGTGGAGAGTAGGCATATATGACATCAAAAGGGCATCGCTGTAAGAGCTAAAATATTATCCCAAAGTGTAAGAAGTGTTTTGAGGATTGTAAGAAGTTCTGGTACAATGAGACTATTTTGAAGGTGAACATTAATGTAGACGAATAAATGCTTTATTTAAAAAAAAAACGTTATTTTCTGAACATACCTTGTATATGAAAAAGTGATCTACTATTTGAGATGGTGCTATTAAGATAAATAATAACTTTCAGCGGAGGTTCTCTTGAAAATATACCCCTTTCAAACAACTCTTTGCTGAGCTCTCAGCAATCATCAGAAACATATTTAAGATGTAATCTTTCCCCAACAAATGTATGATATTAGTTGATCATAAAGTTTCTGATGAAAACGAGCTTCAGGTTTTTGAATTTATATGTCTTGGAGTACAGCCTTGAGATCAATTGAGCACAGCAAGTTTTGTAAATCAGATTCATGTCAATGTAGATAATGGAAATGTAGGAATTGTGGATTTAGACACGAACATGTGTTAGAGAACCAGCCATTCATGTGGAACATTTGACTTTTCTGATGTTATACTACAGGCGTCATCAGCATACAAGTTGAAATGAGCTCCAATATTTACTTTAATAATATCATTTGCATAAAAGGCAGAGAATACCAGTCCCATGACTGGTTCTTGGGGGACTCCCAGATCATCAGTATTGCTGTATTCACAGATATCCCAAATTCAAGTGATATAACAAGTTTTGTAATTTCCAAACACAACCTTGCAGTGTAGACAATTTTCCCCGTAAGTTGCATATTGCCTCGGCTCTAGAAAAAAAGCTAATGGTGATTTTGAAAGATTTATTACCTGCTGTAGCTTGTCCGAATAAACTAGGAGTTGTGGTAGAAGTTGCCGGAGTTGCGGTAGTGCCAAAAAGCCCTCCGCCAAATGCTGCAGGTGGTTGGGCTACGAAAAACAAACAAAAACATTGATGAAGCATCACAGATCCCAATAATCCCAAATCGGAACCTCTTGCTGTTTATTAGGCTTTGTGAAAAATATGATTGAACAGTATGTCAGACGATTGTTACCTGTTGGTGCAGCTGAAGGAAAAAGCAGAGATCCTGTAGCAGGAGCAGAGGTTGCAGGGGGTAAACCGAAGCCAGTTTTCAATGGTTGGGCAGTTGGGGTCCCAAAACCAGTGGGTTTGAGAGTACCTGCCACAACATAATGATTTTAGGATTGCATAACTCAGGGAAGTTTCTTATGAAGATATCACTTTCGAAATGATGAGACTACACACAATTTTGGAATCAAATGCTTCAGCAGGGTCAAGAAATATGCATATTGAAAACAAAAACCCAATGGTAAGTTCTGAAAGGCTTATGACATCGGCTTTAAGTATATTTTCACACTCAACATAACCATTATACTAATGTTCACCGACATAAATCATAGATTGCTCCTTTGAATACTGAATTATAAAAATAAATACTATTTATGCCTGCTCTATGCTTATATACAGACCAGAGCTCAAGCATTATGGAGAATTCAACCTCTTTTTCATTTACCTGTTTGGGAACCAAACAATCCTGTTGTAGATGTAGCAGGAGTCCCAAATTGAAACCCACCAGTAGATGCTTGAGTGGTTGGTGTAGCACCAAATCCAAAAGAGGGTTGATTTTGCATTGTGATTTCCTAAAAAATTTATTAACTTTTAACATTATTATATATTTTTATTTAATATCTATGGATACGTTCGACAGATAGGCTTTCAAACGTCAAATATCTAACACACTTTTTATCGTATTTCCGATATTCCCTACAGAGGTCGTATCGGGAAGCTAGAAAACTAACCTCCTTACGTCACATCAAATCATGCCTTCAATAAAGTAATGTATGGAGTTGTTTTCATAAAGTATACCTAATAATTGAAGAAAAGAGGTTTCGATTTTTGAGAAAATGGTGTCTTGGAAGCTCACCAAATGCATCTTCTTGGGTTCCCTTCCAGTGTGCGGCTACTTTGCAGGAACACATCTAGAAAGACAAAGGCTCTTGGACCACTCTAAGGACACCCAACTTCGAAATTTACCAGCTTTACCATTATTCGGAACTGTCTCAGCAGCTTCCCCCATTGCTCCCGCCCAATCAACACAATTCGAGACTAATGTTAGCAGAGTATCGCAAATAATGAAATACGGCTTTCCAAGTCTAGACAACGTAAGATCTTTTGACGACTATGTTTTAAGCTACGATCGTCGTAACAGGGTGGCGCATTGGGTCTTTGAACATCTCACTGCAGACAGGGTCAAACCTAACGACGGAGTAGATAGATCGAAATGCGAATTTAAACCTGACGAAAGTATACATAAGTTTTTCAGGTTCGTGTGTGTATTCTATCAAATACTTCAAGTCTCGATACTTCAGCCAAATACATCATCTTAGTAGTCCAGGTTTTCAGATCATATTTGTTTATTTACAGGTAACCATCAGTTGAAATATGTGATACACCAAACATTTACAATGTTTACAACTAAAAATTCAAATCTAACCTTGAAACCATAGTTTTTTCTTTTGTAAGTGTGCCCAGACTAACTTAAAGGTTGAATAAACTGACTATGAAAACACATTCAGTTTATTGCTACCCTCCCAACTATGTCCACGACAAGTATTGAATGCTCTACTAGTCATTGTCTCTAATAAGAACACAAATTCACAAACGCTAAACCACAATTTTCATTTTGTACTTTTTCAGGTCTGACAATTCTGATTACAAAAAGTCTGGGTATGACAGGGGTCACTTAGCAGCGGCTGGGAATCACAAATCCCATCAAAGCCACATAGAACAGACTTTTTACCTGTCTAATATGGCCCCCCAAGTTGGGAAAGGATTCAACAGGGATTCCTGGAATAGGTTAGAGAAATATGTGCGAAAATTGACGAAAGTGTACAGGAATGTATACTGCTGTACTGGGCCCCTTTATCTGCCAAGGTAGGGTCAGGTTAACTTATTCAATAATGATAATAATAATAACATTCTTTACTGTCGTTTCCTCAAAGTAGAAAAAAAACACCAAAAAGAAGAGTATGTGTTGAAGAATCTAATACAGATCAGTATAATGAAAAGTTTTAGGTAATAATCACCTCCACTGCCTTAAATAGCTGCGTAATGTTTTGTTTCAACAGTCATATCATTTGAGTAATTGTCACAGTTGAAAAACTACTATTATGCTCTTTGGCAAANGAAAGTCCAATTGTCTGTTTTTTGACTACGTTGTAATGTGTTTCATCCTTAAACCCATGTACTTATGAAAGAAATGAACTCATAGCGCAATATTTCAATTTACTCAAAATATAACAAGCTTAATGTCAAAGACATTTGAATGTTTGAATCACGAGACACTTATAAAAAAACTGGAACTATACCGTATAAGAGGAAATTCACTGAAATGGATTGTCTCTCACCCAACTAATCGCCAACAAATAGTAACTATTAACAAACGTGGTCGAACATATACATCTGAGAATGTTGCAGTGAAAATAGGAATACCCCAAGGAGGCATTGCAGGTCCCTTGTTATTCATCATCTACACGAACGATTTGTTATCATTCCAACACGGATAACTCAATGACAGTCTTTGCTGATGACACCATTTTGTTAATAGACAGTGAAACATACCCTGAACTGATGAAAACAGGTATAGAAATGTTTAATGATACCTCCTTGTGGAGAGAGAGGCTAGAAGGACTGCATGTAGACTCGGCCAATTGCACAAATAAATTTAATGCAGAGCGCAAACAGACTAGACAGTCAAGCGGCGTTGCAAGCTCTTGGCTCCTACCAAGCAACGTCTAAATTGGTGGGAAATTGACAAAAATGGCTCTCCTCATTACATGTCAATGAAACTGTAAAATAAATTGCCTAATCGAATCAAGGATTTGAGGAGCATAAATAAATCTAAGAAAGATAAAACAATACTAATTGATTCAGAACCATATAGTTTGACCAGTGTGGTCAAGCATGTAGGTTTTTCATGTATGTCCACTGTGTTCTTCAATTTTGATAGCTTAGTGCACCACAAATTGTCGCCACGAAGTCAATTGATCAATAAGAAGTACTACCGACAAGTTCAATGCCATTTGAGTGAAGCAATCCGAAAAAAACGCCCAGATTTGCGGAAAAACAATTCAAGGGTGTTGCACCAAGATACATATAACGCACCTGCTCACACTCCATTGCTTGTTCGTGAAGTTTTGGTCAAGGACGATACCGTAACTATGCCGCAGCCTCCACGTTCGCCAGACATGGCTCCGTGTGATTTTTTCCTATTTCTAAAAATAAAAAGAACCTTAAAGGGCCCACGTTTCATAGGCATATATGACATCAAAAGGGCATCGCTGTAAGAGCTAAAATATTATCCCAAAGTGTAAGAAGTGTTTTGAGGATTGTAAGAAGTTCTGGTACAATGAGACTATTTTGAAGGTGAACATTAATGTAGACGAATAAATGCTTTATTTGTAACATCTAGAGGGCGCTGCGTACGCTGTCATTATTTATTTCAAATTGCCCTAACTTTTTTGGCAGATAACTTTTGGTACTTTTCATGAAAAAACCTAATTCCCACACCTTTTCCAAGTAAAAAAGGTACACCTCCTCAACAACGCTGCAGGTGATCGTTTTCTAGATATTTACAATTTTCTCAAAAAACCCCGGGTACCGAATTTCGTGCAAATATAACTTATTTTTTGCAAAAAATTCAGTTCCAACACCCCGTATCTCCGAAACGAAGCATTTTCGAACACAAAAGTTCATATAGACTTTTTTTCTTAAAATTGTCTCAGGAATACGTCACTTGAATATTTTAATGTACTTATGTTACACCCTGTATATTTTATTCGGACTGATACAAAACAAGTGTTGTAAGTTCAAAAACACTTGGAATAAATATCGTGAATATACTTGCCAGTTCTCACGCAAACATTCGTAGATGTCTTGACTTTTACTCTGTTTTGATGAAGAAAAGTAAATGGTAAAGCAAGACAGCTGCGCCCCCAGACGAAGCTTCTGTTCACTATGGACAGAAGGAGTCTGGCCAAATGCGCTCGACTGAGAACCAACGGCTATATAAATAAAAGAAGAAGAAGCCAACTTCAAGGTATCGGTTTTTCCCTAACACGCCAAACATAAGTATAACTTCAAAAAATCTATGCCAACTAACCCCGGCCTTCCCCAACTCACACTTTGATTTTGTACATACCTTGCTTCCAAGTCCTGTCCAATCCGCCGTGCAACCCATGAACGAAGATCACATCGACTAGAACATCTTCAGGTTCCGACAGCACGACGCAATCCACCGACTTTTCCGGATCCTCGGAGCACTGTGCACCTTCAGTGATCACGGCTTGGTTTCGACCGTGCTGGTCCTTCATTATCCTCAAGGTCAGCGGCAGCGATATCCTCTGGACGGAGGCAAGCGACCGTGAGATTTTGTTCGCCAGGAAAGCTACCACCGCGGGAAGGACTTCCTGCCTAACATTACGCAGGACGACTTGCGGAGGGTTCCTGAGGAAGGCATAGAACACCGTCGAAACGGGGGGCAGAACGGCTCGGGCTACCAGCTCGACGGTCTCCCGGATCTTGCTGGACGAGGTCAAATGTCAAAAATTAGTGCTGTCGATTTATGACATGGTGACGTTGAATTGAGTTTGAGTCAATGATACCGGGTGGCAATGTTTTTGGGGATTGTATTTGTGTCTTCTAAACAAGAGCGGTTTTTTTTCAACAGTGATAAACTACACATAGCACGTTTTAGCATAGTTTTATTCACGAATGACTGAGATGCATATACACTGGTGTAGCGACTTGATGTTGTTTACGTGGACTGTTTTTTTGAAAAAATCACGCTGACATGAAACATTAGTCTAATCAGCTTTCAAAACAAGGATGACATAAATCATAGATTGCTCCTTTGAATACTGAATTATAAAAATAAATACTATTTATGCCTGCTCTATGCTTATATATAGACAAGAGCTCAAGCATTATGGAGAATTCAACCTCTCTTTCATTTACCTGTTTGGGAACCAAACAATCCTGTTGTAGATGTAGCAGGAGTCCCAAATTGAAACCCACCAGTAGATGCTTGTGTGGTTGCTGTAGCACCAAATCCAAAAGAGGGTTGATTTTGCATTGTGATTTTCTAAAAAATATATTAACTTTTAACATAAATGCAAGTGCAAATGAATTTGCTACCTTTATTTCAGGAACAATATGAAGTTTATTTCAATTCCACTGCTTTTACAACATTTGTTGGCTTTCCTAGAAGAATATTCAACTTGTATCGATCATTTTTTATATACGACTATCATAACATTACGAATTAAATAATGAAGAATATATATAAAACTGAGATTTTCCAATCAAAATTCAAACTACGATTCCTCTTCTTCTCGTTTTTTTGGCCTCACCTGAAAGGGCTATATGTCATTTATGAAATTATACATATGTCCTTACCTAGCCGAAGCTGTTTTGCCATCCACTTCATAGTAATACCACATCAACCATGAATTGTATTATCTTCACTCACAGTGATGTCTCAACCATTCATATCAATGAAATGTTTCGTTTCCTAGGAAAGTTTCACATTATTTCACAATCAAAAGTATGGAACCTAATAGCTATGGAGTGCAAAAACAATTAATTTAAACTTTAGAAAGGAGTTATTTTATTTGTTTCATTTTTTTCATGTACTCTCTACATGAAATAAATGAATAAATATGATCTAAAATCTGTAGCCATGACCAGCTTCAATGACAATTGAATCTGTCAAAAGCATAAACAGAAGAACAGATTGAACGATTCATTTCCTACCCGTCTGAAAGAATCTGTAGCCATGGCCCGCTTCAATGATAAATGAATCTGTCATAAGCATTGAAAAAAAAAAAAGAACTGGTGAAAGGTTAATACCCCACTGTCTGAAAGAATTTGTAACCATGGCCAGCCTCAATGACAAATGAATCTATCGAAAGTCGGACAATGCTTGTTAATTGACTCTAAATAATATTACTGGAGTTTTTCCCAACACCATCAAGAGGAAATCAAGTTTGATATTTCTCTTGAAGATAATTACTTGGTGATCGAAACACGTGTCGAGATGTTGAAATAGGGGTTTGGTGTTGGGAAAAAACTCCATTAATATTTATTACCACACCAAATGTTCCAAACAGTGCATCACAAATTGACTCTAAATTACAATTGAACTTTGTTCTAGCATAAATTCAATTGGGGTTTGCGGTCGACCCAGGCCCTCTTCAGTGTGAGCTTCATCTGTAGTATCAACACGTTTCTGGAACTCCTGGCTGGATAGCCTTGGCAGCTTAAGCCAATAATGGAAATCGAAAAGAAGAACAGACTGAAGAGGTAATATTTGTGATATGTGATATATGACAGATGCATGTATATACGCTAGATTTTTAGAATTGCGGTAAAAGCATCATTTATCATTATTACTGACTAGTGTATTATAATACAGTCAATATGTCGTATCTATCAAGAAGAGATGTCGACGACTTGAAGCCTTCGATCGAGAAAGTGATTTATAAAACACTTGGTCATAATGATTCCTCAGTAGCTAGAACGGCTGCAGATTGTGTGAGCAGCGGGTATGACAGAAAAAAAATGGCGGACAAATTGGGAGTATATCTGGATAGCAAGAAAGCCAAAAGAATAGCTGAAAAGATTCATGATTTAGTGGAGGATTACAAAAGTTCCCATCGCTCAAAGAAAAGGCCCCGTGACGAAGAAGACTCAAGAAGTTCAAAAAATGAGTCGAAATTCGACAATAAAGATTCACAGGGGGCTAAGCCAAAGTCGATCGAAAGCGAGAAAAAGACCACATCTGCCAATAAAAACGTCAATATAGCAAACTTGAATATTCCTCCACCCAGTATTTACGGAATACCTATGGGTCTGCTGAACAGGGGAGATGCAGATAAGGCCCGTAAAATTGCCCAGCTCCAGGCCCAAATAAAAAACAAACTATCGACGGGCATTCTGGGAAATGTTATTCAAATTCCCCTGTCTCAAAGCAAACCGGCCCCTTTAATTTTGGACGAAGACGGAAGAACTATCGACAAATCAGGTAAGCATTATATACGATTGTTGTGAATTCACCATATTACATTTGAATTATGTACAGGGTGTTCAGGAATTAGTTGACGGATATTCAAGAGCTGATTGGTCTGGCCAGTCTTGAGAAAGAAGTAGGTATGCATGTAAGTTATAGTTTCTTCAAATTGGATTATTTGTTTTGATAGTGGTTGAATTCAAACATGGAATTCGGACGACTTTTTTAAGTGACTATTAAAATATTGATTTATTTACAGGTAGGTGTGCTTTCCATCAAAATATGGTCAGTTTAATCTTGAGAGATGTGCAAATCAATTGAATTGAAGATATACTTTGTTGTCTGAAGAATAAATTCTTATTGACAAAGCCTTGTGCGAAATATGAGTAACATATAAATTAAATCACTAAACGTTAGTGATAACATGAACTGAAAAGAGACATGTAAATAACAATACAAACGTTCAGGTTATAAGAACATGGCCAATAAAGTTGAATGAATCAATTTAAACTAAATTGAATCAAAACAATAAAATACTGTAGATATACTGAATTAAAATTATCATCGTAGAATTCTGCTAAGGTATAATAAGGTCTTACAGAAAGCAATTCTTTCTTAAGAACGCTAACATCATTTATGGTTCTTATAGTTCGAGGAAGGTGATTGAACATTTCGAGAGCGTTGTAAATAATTTAATCTTTAACTAGGGTCAAAGAAGACAGCAGTAATTTAAAGCTAAATCTTTGTCTGGTTTGATACACTGGCATGTCCAAGTTGTTGAACAAGTTTCAATTTTTGAAGAAAAGGCAGATTGTCTCATATATAAATAAGGAGACCACCCCAAAAGCAAATACCATAACAAAGATGGGATTCAAAAAGGGAATGATAAACCATTCTAGCCACTGCAGATCCGAGCTCAAATGAAGTTACTCGTCTTGCATAACATCCAGCGGAGAGCTTGAATTTCAAACTATCAACATGTTTGTTGAATTTTAAATTATCGTTAACAGACGTGTTAAGGATTTTAGAAGTTGTTACATTGTCAATTTGAATATTATTTAGATGTACAGCTGGAATCTGGCAACGATAGGAAACTACTTTTGTTTTTGATAAATTCAAGCTCAAGAGATTTGAGTCAAACCAGTCTTTAACTTTCGTGGTGACATTCTCAATAACTTCATATAATGTATAGTTGTTGGGAGCATGCCATAAAATTGTGGTATCATCAGGAAATAAAGTACATTTTCCTTGGATGTTAATAGATGAGAGATCATTAATATAAATTAAGAATGAAAGTGGGCCCAGTACCGAACCTTGGGGGACGCCGCAAGTAATTTTACATTCATTTGAGTATGAAGTGATTTTCACCATCTGTGTGTATGACTCAAACCACTTAGGACTTATTTCAGTTATACCGTATCTACTGAGTTTTTGCAAAAGAATTTTATTATTCACGCAATCAAATGCTTTGGCCATATCATATATTTATGTTGGAATAAACACTGTAAAGAAATGAAAGTATGGCATCGGAAGTGTTATTTTACTTTTGGAAACCAAACTGGCAATCTCTTATTATTTTATTTTCACTTGGAAAGCAAAGGAGTCTTGTTTCAACTAATTTTTCTATGAATTTAGCCGTTGCAGAGACTAGAGAAATCTAAAATGTTCGTTATTTAACTTTGCATCCGACTTGGGAGTATAATTTGATGAAATCCAGGGACTCACCAAAAAGATAGTTGAAGAATATATACATATATACACACATACATATACACTCTACGAAAGTTGTCGGTTTTCTGTGTTTGCATTTAAACCACTCGAAGTTTTTCACTTCTCAACGAATTCTTCCTGACGCCCTGTATGCCTCACTTTCCGAACCAAAGTAAGTAAATCAGTATTCAATAATTCTGACTGAGGAGCTATCTGTTTCAACTTTTGGCCATTTTTTTTATAGGTAAAACTGTACAGCTCACCCATGTAACTCCTACCTTGAAGGCTAACATGAGGGCTTTGAAGAGGGAGCAGTTCAGAGGTCCCGGCGGGGATAAGCAGAACGAAGACAGTACCGAGACGAACTATGTCGATCCTAGAATCGGAGTGAAGCCAGCCATAAGGACCAAGAGAGCTTTGAGGTTTCACGAACCCGGGAAGTTTCAGCAGCTTGCTGAACGCCTTCGCATGAAGGTATGAATTGTTGTTATTCGGAAACTTGCTTATTCATAAATGTTATGATAATAAGACTTTCATTACTTTTTTTTTGACACGGGATCTGTATTTGGCAGAATTATCAACATTATTGCTTAATCTATTCGGGGGCAGATGGCGTTGTACCCAACCTTCTTGATATACTGATATTGCTTGATCTATTCACGTGCAGATGGCGCTGCCCCTAACTTCTTGATATATCAATATTATTGCTTGATCTATTCGGGGGCAGATGGCGTTGTACCCAACCTTCTTGGTATATTGATATTGCTTGATCTATTCACGGGCAGATGGCGCTGTCCATAACGTCTTGATATATCGATATTGTTGCTTGATCTATTCGGGGGCAGATGGCGCTGTTTCGGCTTCAACAATTTCTTGAATTGGTATAGTTTCTTCTGACTCTATTTCTTCATCTGCTTTCCTATATTAATGAATATCTTCATCGTATTCAGGTATAACATTCAATACAGGATAAATGTGATCAGATTTTACAATCTTTTTGAAGTGAATTTCAAATATTGTGGACTGCATTAACTCCGTAAGCCTGGCTTTAAATACTTTTACAAAATTTGGCACATCATTTTCATTATCTGTTCAATTTTTGCAACTTTCCACTAAATGTATCCAGGTTTTGATCGAGATGAAAATACTGCATTGTAACTAGGTTATTTCCAAAGCTTCGTCCATTTTTATGGGTCCACCATAACCAAATTATTGAGAAAACTTATTCGGATACCATTTATTTTCAGGCCCAGTTAGAAAAACTCCAGAATGAAATCTCTCAAATAGCGAAGAAGACGGGGATATCTTCTGCCACTAAACTCGCTCTGATTGCCAAATCCGATGGACACAGCGATGAGATTCCCGATGTGGAATGGTGGGATTCCCCTATTTTGGAGGATAACTATTGTACCATGGTCGGGGATGAAATCGCCTTTAAAGAATCCACCATAAACAACCTGGTAGAACATCCTACGCAGATGCGGTGTCCAAGTAAGTAATGTACTTTTGAATACGCCATACATCTTGCTGAAACGTTTCAAATTTCACGTGTTTGTCACTTTATTATATCTGTTATTGTTTTTGGAGCATTTGGAATATTAAGCAGTTTTGTAGGTACTCAAAATAAATGATTTTTCAGTTTTTAAATCAGTACGAAGCGGATTTAACCTCTTGTAGTTCTGCAGGGATCTTATACAGGGTCCATCACATTTTACTTTTTGCAAACTTGTGGTTCTTGGTCAAAATTTTATATTGGCCAAACCGGAAGAACTTTTTCCAAAAGAATAAAAGAGCATAGAAGTGGTTTTCCAAATGGGAAGACCAGTTTAACATTTGCGAATATAAAAGCCTCATTATTATCAAACGAATAATTATTGATCATAGATTTTTATCACAGCCGACCCCATCAAGCCCGTGTACATGCCGGTTTTCCTCACCAAGAAGGAAAGGAAGAAGCTCCGGCGTCAAAACAGAAGGGAAGCCTGGAAAGAGGAGCAGGAAAAAATTCGGTTGGGTTTGGAAGCGCCTCCGGAACCCAAACTGAGAATATCGAACCTGATGAGAGCGTTGGGAACGGAAGCCGCTCAGGACCCCACGAAAATCGAGGCCCACGTCAGAGAGCAGATGGCCAAAAGGCAGAAGACGCACGAAGACACGAATGCAGCAAGAAAACTGACGGCTGATCAGAAGCGGGATAAAAAGATTAAGAAAATCAAAGAGGATACGTCGTTGGGTGAGTGACTTCATTATTTAATTAGTTTGCGTATGGTGTGTTGCACTTTTGATAACGACGATTAACTTTTCAGGTGTAAACGTGTCCGTCTACAGGATCAGAGACTTGCACGAACTGGCTTCGAAGAAGTTCAAAGTGGAAACCAACGCGAAGCAGCTGTTGATGACTGGCTGCGTCATTTTGTATCCGGATTGCTGCGTCGTCGTCGTGGAAGGGGGGCCCAAGCAGCAGAAGAAGTACAAGAGGCTGATGTTGAACCGCATCAAATGGGAGGAGGATATGGTGAAAGACCCCGACGGCATGGAAGTGCCTAACAAGTGCGTGCTGGTCTGGGAAGGGACGACGAAGCAGCGGAATTTTGGAGAAGTGAAGTTCAAGGTGTGTCCGACGGAAAGGTTGGCCAGGGAGCACTTTAAAAAGCATAAGGTCGAGCATTATTGGGACTTGGCTTACAGCGGGGCTGTTTTGGAGCAAGCAAACGATACTATTCCTCTTTTTTAAGTATTTAAATAACGTTTTAAAGAAAAAGGTTGAAATGATAAGTTTAAAATGCGTTGTTTTAGAGCTCTTTTATGAAAACTGCTTATTTTCGTCATGAGGAACATTCCCCATTGGCAATACAACTGAAAGAGTCGACCCTCAATTTGGGAACGGGCACACTTACAGACCGGTTTCGGGCTCATTAGCCACTCATCAGTGCAAGATAGTGGCTATCATCGACCTAAAGTCAATTAAGATATTCCAATCGGAATTCTTTCAGAGTATTTCATTCCTCTTTCTAAGTTGGAGCGAAACAACAAAATATCACTCCATCTAGTGGACGAGGTACTGACCAACCGTGGTATTAGCCAGAGGAGTAGGCAGGTGCGCAAAGGAGGGTTGCAAATAAGATAGCAAGGCGCGGGTGTTGAAAAAATTCTTTTTTCAAATGAAGGAATACATGTAAAGTGAGTTTGAATTATATCAAGGAGGTTACTTACAGCGCCATCTGCCCGCGAATAGATCAAGCAATAATGGAGAAAAAAGGAGAGTTACATACATACAGGAGAAGCTAATATAAAGCGTCTAAAATAAAATAATAAAAAAAGCAAGCATGTTTTCCTTAATAATCCGCAAAATCTGAGGGACAAACGAACACTTACGTTGAGTGAGAGATAAAATTAGACTTGTTATAATGTTATTTATAAAAAAAATACACATTGAGAAACAATATGTTCAATTCAACTGTCTCAATAACTTCAATTCATTTTTATTAGTATTACAATAACAGATCTATCTTTTCTGTTATCAAAATCAGAGTATCATGGAATAACTGGTAGGGTGTTGCTATGGTTCAGAAGTTATTTACTCGACAAACCTCAATGTGCTAAAATAAACAGCGTCCTATCAAGTAAAATAAGCAATTGATGCCGGGGTCCCCCAAGGAAGTGTACTTGGCCCTGTTTTATTCATACGTGTGAATCATTGTATTGGTGCCACATGCCAGTGTAGGGATGTCTGCAATATTCTGTGTAATGTTCGCTGTAAGTAGACCCACCCGCTCTGATTCGAAAGTGCATATAGATTGTAACGACAAGGAGCAACATTGTCTGCTGTTCAATTGATCATATCTAATCTATCTAGCAGAAAGTCGATGGCAATATTCGATTTGCCTCTTTCCTTGCGACTCGAAACGTTGGTTTTTCATGTCAATTGTTTTGTCAAACTCTTGAATGTAAAATATGTGTCAGAGGCGTGGAATTCAGAGTGGATGGATGCGTCTCTCAATTCATCTTGTAGAAATTCACCAAGAGTTGTCCATCTTCAGACGCGAAATAAGTATTGAAATCTCTTGCTGAAAGTGTCAAAGTATGATAGTTTTCTTCTAATTTTTCAGAGCCACCTCTCTCTTGCTCCTACAGTAATGAATGAAACGTAACTCTCTTAAATCTTCACCAACTTATACCTCTATCAGCTTCCGTTCGCCTCGCCGGATCACACTTTTCGTAACGCTATCGTCACGCTTACTCACCAAATCAAGCGCGCCTAAAAAGTTTTACTTCAAAAACATAACATAGTATAAAATAAAGTTATCAAAAATTTACTGACGTCAGGTGAGAAAATTCCGAATTACAATAAAACAAACAGCAGTAAAAGTTCCTCTTTTTTATTGGTAACTCTACACTCAAGCCTCTCATAAGTTGTTTTAATTCATAAATGGCAATTTTTCTGTTTCCTTGTATTTTTTCAATAAATAGTACATTCTAGATACTTGAAATTTCTCCGTATTAATTGTCAAATACTGATATATATCAAATGCCTACATACAATTCTCTTTATTATCATTATTTACATCTGTACATTCCACTACTAATGGCTACACCTTTCTAGGCTTTTATTGATCAATTTCAGAAGTTCTAAATACAAAAAACAGTCCCGCCCAGCGGGTTTACATATTTCTCTGTGATCCAGAGGAACGTCACATTTTATTCCTACATGTGGATCTGAAACAAATGACCACTTAAGATATTCGGTGAAGCACAGAAAAAAAAAGAAGTATTCAAGTGAATTTTCAAAATTTCCTCATTAGTCTGACTAACAAAGTTTTTCTTCCCTATTCAGAGAAATCGGGCAAATTTCGGATATGCAGTTGTTTAGAACCTCGTCCACTAGATGGAGCGACGTTTTGTTGTTCGCTCCGACTTAGGAAGAGGAATCAAATGCTCTGAAAGAATTTCGATTTTCAATTGTGGAATATCATTGACTTTGAGTCGATGATGGTCACTATCCTGCACTGATGAGTGGCTAATAAGCCCGAAACCGGTCTGCAAGTGTGCCCGTTCCAAAATTGAAGGTCGACTCTTTCAGTTGTATTGCCAATTGCATATGCAGGACATTTTCTGTGAAGATTCCTGCACTGACGCCTGTCTGATATAATCCAACGCCCTTCGTGGTATTAGCC
>NW_019291119.1:43855-59519 GCF_000500325.1 Leptinotarsa decemlineata | reverse complement strand
AGCTGCTGTGACAAAACTCTTCAGAATTGGACAAAGAAACTAGTTTTTAGATTTAAAATAATAAATAAACGTCAAGCAGTTATGGAAAGCAGAAGAATAGTGGAATTGCGTAACAAATACTCAGAACAAATAACTAAATGTAGACAAGAACAACGGCAAATTTTCTATTTGGACGAAACTTGGTATGACACTCACGACACAGTTACGAAAGGGTGGACTGATGGTTCGAGAATGTGTACGCCTAACATGCCTGCAAAGGATTGCGACTAATCATTGTGCATTGCGGAGAAAGTAAAGGATGGGTTCCGAATTCTTTGAAACTATGTGGAAAAAGCTTGAGGACCGCAATGTTGACTATCATAAGAACATGGAAGCTAATATTTTTGAGGAATGGTTTGAAAACACATTGATCCCAAATTGGGATGCGAATAGTGTAACAGTTCTTGACAACGCTTCCTATCATTCGCGACAGCTCATCAAATTACCGAATAAAAACTCGAGGAAAGATGGAATACAAAGTTTTTCAATGGATAACAATTTGTATTTTGAAGATAACTATACCAAAAATATTGAACAGTTTGATGTATAAGTTTGAAAATGTCCTTATAGAACGAAATTGCAGTAACATCAGTTACAAATAAAAGTGGTAAAAAAACAGAAAGTTTCAGCTCTCCTTTCCTCATCTAAATTTTCCCTAACAGTGACGAACTCTAAACTCGACTGAAATAATCCAACTCCTCTCACCATTTACTATGATTTGCTTGATGAATAGACCTCCTTTCGAATGACCAACCCAAACGATTGGTTTCCTTCCTACTCCTAGTCGAATTAGTTCTTCAATCATCTCTTGACTTCGGGTCACCATATCAGTTCTGAAAAGAAAAAAAAATACTTCCTTAGTACTTCACTAACTGCCACATGTTTGCTGGTATTTGGTAAAGCTTCAAATTGAAAAGGAGTCTTGAACTACTTACCGTTTTCTCTTTTTCGTCCACGACGGACACCACAGCACGTCCGTGGAGTAATTCAAAGCGATGACCCTCGCGTTGGGACAATCCCGCGGTATCCAATCCTTGGGCCAACAGTTGCTGTAGTCTGAGTTTTCGTCCTGATACTCCATCTCCCAAACATTATCCTGCTGGGTGGCATATGTACGGCCCTCTTTCCTCGCTATTTTCCTCGGAATTTTCGAGTAAATTCCAGATATAGTCCGTTTGAGGGATTGTTCCGTTTGTGGCACGTAGAGGTTGCCTGTTGATAAGCGTCTAACTGGGAACTGATTGGTGAGTTTGTGACCGTTTCGTCTCCAGGTACCTGAAGAAGAAATACTATTGTAGTAGACCCGAAAAAACCCGTATAATGTTTGGTTAATTGATCGGAACTTGCTATACATATGTAGGCACGTAAGAAGTTATATATATTTTTTTATTATTTATCGCTGTGACTTATTTATAAGTATAACTTCAAAAAATCTATGCCAACTAACCCCGGCCTTCCCCAACTCACACTTTGATTTTGTACATACCTTGCTTCCAAGTCCTGTCCAATCCGCCGTGCAACCCATGAACGAAGATCACATCGACTAGAACATCTTCAGGTTCCGACAGCACGACGCAATCCACCGACTTTTCCGGATCCTCGGAGCACTGTGCACCTTCAGTGATCACGGCTTGGTTTCGACCGTGCTGGTCCTTCATTATCCTCAAGGTCAGCGGCAGCGATATCCGCTGGACGGAGGCAAGCGACCGTGAGATTTTGTTCGCCAGGAAAGCTACCACCGCGGGAAGGACTTCCTGCCTAACATTGCGCAGGACGACTTGCGGAGGGTTCCTGAGGAAGGCGTAGAACACCGTCGAAACGGGGGGCAGAACGGCTCGGGCTACCAGCTCGACGGTCTCCCGGATCTTGCTGGACGAGGTCAAATGTCAAAAATTAGTGCTGTCGATTTATGACATGGTGACGTTGAATTGAGTTTGAGTCAATGATACCGGGTGGCAATGTTTTTGGGGATTGTATTTGTGTCTTCTAAACAAGAGCGGTTTTTTTTCAACAGTGATAAACTACACATAGCACGTTTTAGCATAGTTTTATTCACGAATGACTGAGATGCATATACACTGGTGTAGCGACTTGATGTTGTTTACGTGGACTGTTTTTTTGAAAAAATCACGCTGACATGAAACATTAGTCTAATCAGCTTTCAAAACAAGGAATTTCCATTAGAAAAAAGGCCACTTTGTGCCACGTTGAAGGAACTGCTAACCAGATTTAAATCCAAAGAAAACCTTACAAGTATTTCCATTTGATCTATTTCTAGAAAGGGATTATTATACTTGTCTGGTTTCTAACATTCAATCAGTAGGTAATGTGATTAGGTAAAAGCCTTACTAATTTTCTCACCGGTAGAACCTTCTCCAATCATCACCAGGCAAAACCGGCCTTTTGTCAATGTCATTGAATGACGCGCACCCAATTTTATGGTGACGGAATAAATCGACTTGTGTTACGTCGGTGATGAAATTAAATGAGTATTCACTGAGAAATTACAGTTCAAAGTATAGGTACTCATGAAAACGGACACAACTTTTAAAACAACCTAACATTTTCATGTTCAATTCATTTTTTTTTAAATATTTCATATGAACTTAGTATGACAACGCGACTATCCATGTATTGGGCATCCTTACCTTGCTGGCATAACCAAAAATGATGTTCTGCCAAAATGTACGTCGAGTTCTGGCGATATTATACACTGATCACACATTATATCTTCCACGTCCACCATTTTGTTATGTATCTGGAAAAAATAGCTAGTTAATTTATTCACTAGAGAATGTTATCATAAGTACGTCTATTATCGTTCTTCAATTCATGTGAATATTTTTCTGATGTACAGAGTTGACTGGACGAGTTTCATGGTTCATTTTCCTAGTTCGGACTTCCATTATCTAATATGATTCTAATTTAATCCGAAATCTATGCAAGAATGAATAAAATCAGAATGAAAAGCGAACATATCAGATATATTGAGTAATAAAACGTGAAATGATATCAGTTATATCAAAAATCATAGAGAAAGCCGTAATCTACCACATCCTTGAAACTTTGGAAAGTTTCAACATCTTGAGCTAGCATCAATATAGCTCAATATGTCACCCATATTTGGAATAACGAAATCGAGCTAAGAGTTGTTGTTCTTATAATAATAACAATAAACGTGAATCGCTACTTTCGCACAGGCACCGATTTTAGAGCGCCCCTTGAAAAAAAAAATAAAACGAATAAAATATTGAAGATGAAAGTGATCACAGATCAAAAAGAAATGAAAATAAGACAAAAACTGAAATGAATTATTTTTTAATATTCTCGTGAAGTAACTTGGTTTAGAATAATATTCCAAACCAAGTTATCGGTATGATAATGAAGACGGATAAAGTATTCGAAACATCACCAGATAAGTATACAATTAGAATACATTTCCGCGGTTAGAAATTTGAACATCTGATTTCGAGTTGAACCGCGTTCAAAATTTTGCGTTGTTCGACGTTTCGGCTTCGACTTTGACATTTTCAGGAAGTAGAAAANTATCCTTACCTTGATCGAGCCAACTATTTGTTGTTATTGGCGGTCACGGCCACTTTATAAAACACGTCGCATTATATAATTGCTTTGATCTTTCCTACTACACTCTTCTCGTTCGTGACGGACGAAATACCATAGAAAAAAAACAGGGGGTTTTTCCTGGCCACTAACTTCTTCAACATGTGCAACTATGATTTAATATGGACGCACAATGTTGGACTGGAACAAAAAATAGAAGTGAGAGTCAGCTGAGAACCTGTATCGGCGCAGATACGATTTTATTCAACCATTTGTTTACTTATCTGTAGTACAGCGAAATTAGGAATTTTGATAGTAATTCAAGAAAAACTTCCACATTGCATTCTTTCATTTTTTCCATCAACAGCGAGACCATGCTTGTTGAGGTTAGGTGTTATATCAGTTACTGTTACATATACCATTGAAAAGGTCTAATTACAACAGTTACAATGAAATTGCTGTTACGGCAACAGCTGTTACTGTTACCGATGAAAAAAAAATTCATTATAACATTTACTGACAAAAGTATTGTTACTGTCAACTGTTATATCAGTTACAGATACCAATAAAATGATCTTATTGGAATATTTACTGATGACAGTACTGTTATTGCGATAGTCGTCACTGTTAACTGTTATATAAGTTACTCTCACCCATAAAAGATTTTATTGATACCTTTACCGATAAAAGTACTGTAACAATAATCTGTTATATCGATTACTGTTACACATATCAATGAAAAGGTCTAATTATAACAGTTACTATGAAATTACTGTTACAGCAACAGCTGTTACTGTTACCGATGAAAAACTATTTCATTATAATATTTACTGACAAAAGTATTGTTACTGTCAACTGTTATATCAGTTACAGATACCAATAAAATCATATTATTGGAACATTTACTAATGAAAGTACTGTTATTGCAATAGTTGTCACTGTTAATTGTTATATAAATTACCCTTACCCATAATATATTTTATTGAAACTGTCACAGTAACAGTAATCTGTTATATTGATTAGTGTTACATCAATGAAAAAATTTAATTATAACAGTTACTGATCAAAGTACTGTTACAGTACCATTATACCATTTACTGACAAATGTATTGTTACTGTCAACTGTTATATCACCTACATATACCAATAAAAAAGATGAGAGGACTGTTACAGCGACGGTTGTTACTGTTGACTATTATATAAATTATCGTTACCGATAAAAATAACGATCTTATTATAACAGTTACAAAATTATTGTTACAGTAACAGTTATATCAGCTACTATTACTCATGAAATAAGATCTTATTATGACAGTTACATACCAGTTACTCAAAGAAGTAGAGGAGTAAACTGATAAGTTCGCTGCCAAAAGGTACTACGTAATACAAACCAGTCCAATTGGCCAGTATCTTGTCTTATCGATACATTTCACATACAAATTGAATAATCAATGTTAAAAATGAAATTTTAATTTCGAAGATTTGTACTTTTCCGTTTTCAAACCAAAATCTGTTTTTCCGTTAATCAGCTGTCGCCCTCATACGAACGTCAATTCTCAGAAGTTGAGAAACTTGTGGGAGCTAAGGATTAACGAGGTCTCACCTTTTAACCTGTGATTCCTAATAGGCTTTCTCTAGAAAAAAAGCTCAGTACATACATTATTTTTTTAATTGTTTGAATTTAATTTGCAGGGGAAATTTCTGAGTTGGATAAGTTGCTGACTAACTGGACTCTTTTACACTTCAGCACATTCTTCATAAAACCCAGAAAAGCAACGAGAATAATAGTGTCTTCTTTGTAAGTTCCATTGAAATAAATATAATTTCTTCATTAAGGCGTAACCACAGAATGGAACATCCAATGAAATAAAAAACAAGATGTGATAGTAATGATTTATTCTTAATGGCGCCACTTATGAAATAATCTAACACTTACTTATAAAAGTCGACATTTATATACATAATTTTTTATAAAACTGAAAACTAAGAACGATCTCAAAAACTAACTGAAAAAAAAAACATATTTGATAATTTGGTATATCTATTTATATTAAAATCACAGACACTAAATTTTAATCTGGCCTTCCTATATACAAATCTCCAAGATATCTTCTTTATACAATATATGCAACAAAAAGATACCAAAATGACCCTCTGGCAAAAATATTTTTTGAATCAATTAATTTACAAATGTTGGCAAGACATTGATTGATAGTTTTTTCTAAGATGCAGGTAATCCCCACCAAAAAAATCTTTGTAGACAAAGTATGTCCCTAAAAGTTACCTCCGTTCCAATATTTTTCAAAACAATTCATTTTCAACATTGAAAAATCCACCAGAGGGCGCAAAATCTGTACAAAATGTATACTTATCCCCGTTCATAACATTGACAAAAGTCTAACATTAGTCTGTAGCGTTGAAACACATACGTGGTTAACAATCACGTCACTGTCATTCAAATTTATTTACACTTTACTACAAATTTGTACAACCACTGATATCTTACAAAGCTCTCTGTTCGGAAATACCCATAATTCATTCAGGAGTTCCTCGAAACAAACTATAGAACAACTACTTTAGATATCGTGTACCTGAAGNGACAATAGTTTCCTCATACCTTCAATAATTATCGTGTTAATTTCTAAGCGCTTTGTTTAAAAATACTTAGAAACGATATAAATATGACATTGTTCATTGCCCTGATTATTCATTTAATGTGACTAATGTATTAATTCTTATCTGTTGACTTGGCATAAGATAGATACCATCGCGATTGTACAACTGGCTAATTCTAAACTTTGGTTCGAAACAAAAGGATGGTTTTTCTTTCGTTTTCGTTTTATTATTCACAAGAGACCCTGAACCTTTCTCTATAAATTGGATCGTTTTGTGGGGCGGAAAGAACAAATTAAACACATGATAATAGAAGACAACAAACACACTGTAGCAGGGCACCCCTCAAAATACTGTCTCAAACTAAATAATGTATTTTGATCCAAATTTGAATATACGTTTTTGAATTGAATTGGATTCTATGAAATCACAAGCAATTAAAAAAACCGATGAGTTTGTTAGTTTAGTATCTTTATACTATGGTTTAGTGAATGAGACCCTTTTCACTGTATCCGAAATATAGGGTGATTCAAAAGTGCCTACCAATGTTAACGTTCGTTATTGTTGATGAAAATTTTCAAATCGAAATTTAAATTGGTCTAACAGTGCCAAATCACGATCATTGTGACGCAAGACCAAGAAAATAGTTGAGTAGTCCATTTCTGACTTTTTGAGTGAAAATTTCATCTTTCTAATGATAAAAATACTTAATGTACCCATGTATCATTATTTTTAGTTATAAAAGCAGTAAAAAATCTGTACAAACTAGTACAGACAACAAAATTATAGAAAGAGTGGCATGAAAATATGGGAGAAAAAGCAAACCTAACCTCATTAACAGTTTGTTACACATCGACTTTTTCTAATAAATGTTCGTAGTTTCAAAATCATTGAACAAAAAAGTATATTCAAGATGAGAATTTTATCAACTAAAGTTCCGGAACTTTGACACTTTTCATACGTGAATATGTATTTTTGGAGAAGTTCCATTGCACATGATCTGATTATAATCAAATAAATTGTAGGTATTCTCTTCACAAAAAATATTGAATCAAGAATAAATACTATCCTTACCTTGATCGAGCCAACTATTTGTTGTTATTGGCGGTCACGGCCACTTTATAAAACACGTCGCATTATATAATTGCTTTGATCTTTCCTACTACACTCTTCTCGTTCGTGACGGACGAAATACCATAGAAAAAAAACAGGGGGTTTTTCCTGGCCACTAACTTCTTCAACATGTGCAACTATGATTTAATATGGACGCACAATGTTGGACTGGAACAAAAAATAGAAGTGAGAGTCAGCTGAGAACCTGTATCGGCGCAGATACGATTTTATTCAACCATTTGTTTACTTATCTGTAGTACAGCGAAATTAGGAATTTTGATAGTAATTCAAGAAAAACTTCCACATTGCATTCTTTCATTTTTTCCATCAACAGCGAGACCATGCTTGTTGAGGTTAGGTGTTATATCAGTTACTGTTACATATACCATTGAAAAGGTCTAATTACAACAGTTACAATGAAATTGCTGTTACGGCAACAGCTGTTACTGTTACCGATGAAAAAAAAATTCATTATAACATTTACTGACAAAAGTATTGTTACTGTCAACTGTTATATCAGTTACAGATACCAATAAAATGATCTTATTGGAATATTTACTGATTAAAATCTGTTTTTCCGTTAATCAGCTGTCGCCCTCATACGAACGTCAATTCTCAGAAGTTGAGAAACTTGTGGGAGCTAAGGATTAACGAGGTCTCACCTTTTAACCTGTGATTCCTAATAGGCTTTCTCTAGAAAAAAAGCTCAGTACATACATTATTTTTTTAATTGTTTGAATTTAATTTGCAGGGGAAATTTCTGAGTTGGATAAGTTGCTGACTAACTGGACTCTTTTACACTTCAGCACATTCTTCATAAAACCCAGAAAAGCAACGAGAATAATAGTGTCTTCTTTGTAAGTTCCATTGAAATAAATATAATTTCTTCATTAAGGCGTAACCACAGAATGGAACATCCAATGAAATAAAAAACAAGATGTGATAGTAATGATTTATTCTTAATGGCGCCACTTATGAAATAATCTAACACTTACTTATAAAAGTCGACATTTATATACATAATTTTTTATAAAACTGAAAACTAAGAACGATCTCAAAAACTAACTGAAAAAAAAAACATATTTGATAATTTGGTATATCTATTTATATTAAAATCACAGACACTAAATTTTAATCTGGCCTTCCTATATACAAATCTCCAAGATATCTTCTTTATACAATATATGCAACAAAAAGATACCAAAATGACCCTCTGGCAAAAATATTTTTTGAATCAATTAATTTACAAATGTTGGCAAGACATTGATTGATAGTTTTTTCTAAGATGCAGGTAATCCCCACCAAAAAAATCTTTGTAGACAAAGTATGTCCCTAAAAGTTACCTCCGTTCCAATATTTTTCAAAACAATTCATTTTCAACATTGAAAAATCCACCAGAGGGCGCAAAATCTGTACAAAATGTATACTTATCCCCGTTCATAACATTGACAAAGTCTAACATTAGTCTGTAGCGTTGAAACACATACGTGGTTAACAATCACGTCACTGTCATTCAAATTTATTTACACTTTACAAAAATCGATTTGTACAACCACTGATATCTTACAAAGCTCTCTGTTCAGAAATACCCATAATTCATTCAGGAGTTCCTCGAAACAAACTATAGAACAACTACTTTAGATGTCGTTCACAAATATTTGATAAAAAATATAATGTATGTATAAATGGGTACAAAAAATTTGTTTTCGGTTGTTTTTGATTAGAAGTCACCAAGTGAAAACACGTTGAAATGAATGCATTTCATTTTTTGAAGTCTTTTATTAGTTACAACATTGGAAATAACTGACCTCTCTTGACGAAGGCTGAAGTTGCTGAAATAGAGATCTATCATTTGTTATCTGCCAACAGTCAGCTGTCATTTGTCACATGTCATTTAGATTCCATTGTTAAGGTACGAATGACTTGTCACGATGGCAAAAAAAGAACCTTGCTACCTATTCATCAGGTAAAATGTCAAACAGTCATCTGTCACTTGTCACATCATTTCGATTGCAAGCCAACTCATCTTGTTGAGTAACCAATGACTGCAAAAAAAATAACCTTGCTACCAATTCATGGAATCAAATGTCAAACAGTCAGCTGTCACTTGTCACGTCATTTCAATTGCAAGCCAACTCATCTTGTTGAGTAACCAATAACTGCAAAAAAAAGAACCGTGCTACCAATTCATGGGATCAGATGTCAAACAGTCAGCTGTCATCCGTCACATGTCATTTCGATTGATATCAATAAAGAGAAGTGGTAGCTATTATTGGACAGTTGCTTTTTACCAAAAGACTTCTTGTTGAAGAGTACAGCACAAAAACAGTAATCATTATGGCATTTTTGCGCATGAGAAGTCTTAGTATGGAATTTCGAGGTAAGCTTCAAGCTATAACCTACCAACTTCAATCAATCCGCTATTTACATTTCGGGAAAACTCCAACTCCGTCAAAAGTTAAAAAAAAATAGTTCGCTCACTGCTTCTTCAAACTACAGTTACTACTCGACGAAGAGTCTGACGGCGGTAGTGAAAAAGGGAACGGCAGCCGACTCTGCGCCATCAATTCCGCGTAGAACTTCAGCTGCTCCGGGGAAGGGATCGACAACATGGGGCTGGAGGCGGCAGCCGCGGCGGCGTTCGAATAAAAATTCTGCATGGCGGCGGTATAGTACATGGCGGGATCCATCAGCGGCAGATAAGGCGAAAGACCTTTGCTCGCTTGCTCATACATCTGCGACAAGTACGGAGAGTACGGCAGACTAGGAAGATTCTGGATCGGATTGACTGGCTGAGACGGCGCCGAAGGCAGTTTATTGCTCACCTCCGGCTTGGCGAACGTGTTGGCGCTCGCTTTATGCTGCGGCAGAGCTGGTTTGTGTTGAAGGTGGTGCTGATCGTTTCTAGAAGATTTACTCTGAACGTAGTAGTCGTAGGTGCTCGTGGGCCTCTTATGGGGCTGCGCAGGCAGCGGGTACGTCTTGTGCGCGTTCGGGTAGGTTTTCCCGTTAGGTCCGACCAGCGTGATCTCCAGGTTCGGCCCCAACCGCCTTCCGTCCACCAGCTGCGAGTTCGCTTTATAGAGGTTCTTAGTGACGCTGTCGCGATTGTAGGGGGAACCCCCTTGGCTTTGCGGCACGCGCATGATCTCGATGACGGGCTTCTGCGGGCTGTTGACCGACAGATCCACCGGATCGCCACCGTTGTACCGCGAGTGACAGTCCACGAATCGCGGGGCGGACCCCTTCATCGTCGGCGAGAGAACGTCCTTCGGGTTGCCGTACACCGTCTTCTCCGAGTACGAGTAGATCGACTTGGACTGCACCACCTTGGGGGGCGTCGTACCGTTCGCGAAGGAAAATGACGCGGGTGCCTGTTTCTTGGTCGGAGTCCTCGGAGTCGCTGAAGACGCCGAGAGCGTCCTCTTTTGGTGCACCGTACTCGTGGGCGGCGGCATCGCTTCCTTGGCGGGCAGCGTGGCTTGGTGAATCACAGAAGGCCGGCTGTCTTTGGGAGAACACGTGACAGGCGTCACCTCTAGCCCTCCCTCTTTCAGGATGTCCAGTTTCCGCCTCTTGACTTCGTGAATGAAATTTTGTTTGAACGGGTCCGCATCTTCTACCGCTTCGGTGAGCTTCGGCTTGAAGGGGACCTCGATGATTTCCAGTTTGCTGGTCACTGGGGAATCGCAGGCTTTGACGAGCGGTATGTTTTCCTTTCCTTCGGCGGGAGACATGGCTTCGCTTACGGGGACTTTCGGATTCGTTGAAGGAGCCGTGCTTGGCTCTACGTTATCGACAACAGGTTCCTCTTTCGGCTCCTCCTTTACGTCTCCGGCTTTCGTCGACTCTGTTTCTACTGTCACGGGCGACCTCTGTACGGGTTCGATTTTCACAGAAGAACAAGCCAGGTTTTCGATCTTGACGAAGGAACTCTCCTGTGCTCCTCCGGGACTGTTTTGGGTTTTCACGACGTTAGTTTCGATCTTCACCGAAATCTTCACCGGCACATTTTCATTTATGAGCGTTTCTTCACTAGCCTCTGTTACAGCATTTTCACTTTCAACCGACGAACATTTACTCGTCACCGTTGCATACTCTATTTTGACAGGGTTGGTTTGAGTTATGACTGTCGACAGTTCAGTTTTGACGGTCATGCTTTCGGTTTTTATGATTATTTTTTCTATTTTAGGTTTCGACGGTTCAGTGTCGACCGTTCCGAGTTCCTCTTTGATGGGGGGCTGCCAGTTTTCGCTGCCGTATTTGATGTTGTTGTTGTTCTGCATGGTATCCTTCTCGCTCTGGACCTGTTTCTCTTTCTGTCTTTCCGGTTTCACTCGGACGCTTCGCAGCGACGAGGTTTTTCCTTCAGTTTTGACTTCCTGTAAGCAGAAAGATGCATTTCAGTATTGATGACCCCACGAATTATATTAATAAATAAAAATTGGGATAAAAACTTGGCACACATAAAAAACCGAACACGAAGAAGACTACTCTTGAAGGTTAGTACTTTCGAAGGTTAGTACTAACTGAAAAAGCGGTGAAGGCAATAACACTAGCCCCATCTATGTGTTACGCCCGAAACTTAACAGCCCACGTGGTACTTAGCCCGCGAAATTTGAAAATCCACCTCATCTTTTGAGCTGACCTCTAATATTTTTGATAAGTTCAACTGTTCCTCATAAATTTCTAGCCAAGATAACCACCTGTATTTTAATTCATAAAAACAAATGTTCACAACCAACAAACAAAAAATTTACCTTATTTTCTGGCGGAGTTATCACATCTACCGGTTTCTTAGACGTGGACGGTGTGGGAGAAGTTTCGCAACTGTTTGTTTCTGGATCGCTCGTACTATTGCTGCGTCTTTTGATTTTCAGTCTACGTCTCTCCGATGCGGGCAAGGGTTTGTACTCCTCGCCTCTGACGTGGCGTTCGTAAGATAACAGAAACCTTGAAGAAACAAAAAACATGTTGAGGAAGACATCCACTGATATCTCAGATGGTTTGAAATGTCGAATTAGAGATGGCCACCTCCACTATTCAGTAGAGTTGCCATGGAGACCACCGGACATGACACTGCTAGAGTTTTTCCTGTTTTCTGTACCAGGCGCAGGAAACAAGATTTTTCAATGAAGTTGAGATATTTGAAGTCATTTTCAACAACGATGAAATAGTTGTACAGCATGTTTCAGGGAGTTGGGCCATACTATGATTGATTTTGGGAAAAACAGTTATTGTTCATGAAAGGTTCTGCAATGTTAAACATCTATAACGCAATCGTCTGTTATCAAATTCTTAGAGTCGTATACAGGGTTTGTCACGTTGTCGTCAATTGATATTGGGAAAAGTCAGATTTAAAAATCACAAATCAATCAAATCAAATCAAAATATGCTTTATTACCCAAGATCTGAACATCTTATTGGAAAAGTCTAGTAACGTAAACCGTGGTATAGTTGAGGTGGTATTAAATTGATTTTTATATACTTTGTGGATGAGACACACTGTTTCCAAAATAAGAAGACATCCTAACGTCAGACTTTTTTGCTTCACAAATATTGGGCAGCATGAATCCCTGTAGCTAGCCTTGCATAAATATCTGATGGACCTTTTTTGTAGAAAGAATACCATATTGAAATGAAATTTCCCCAGAAACAAATTCCATGACGTAAATAGGACTCAATTTGTGCAAAATAAACTGATCTTGTGATAGTAGTGTCTAACTCTCTTGCAAAAACTCTCACTGCATGACATCCTGCTGCTAGTCTTTTACATAAGTAGTCGACATGGAAATCGAATCCCTTATGTTACATCTAAACGTGACCACATATGTTTTGTCACCATCGTCGAGACGATGATTTGATCAAGTACATTTGAGGCGATATTGCTATGCCAGAGGATAGTGGTGTCGTTAGCGAAACATGTAAATTTACCACTTATGTCAACATGGACTAAGTCACTGACATAAATGAGAAACAACACCGGTCGCAAAACGGAACCTTGTGGGACCCCACTGCTGATGAAATTCCCTCTAATGGCCGCCGCAGATTTTCTTTCATTGAGATTGGCGTACAGGCTTTCCAGGAGTGAAAATATGGCGTCTTGTGTACTTTTTGAAGACTGAGAGCCAAACTGGAATAAATTCATTACATTGTTTTTCTCGAGGAAGGATATTACTCGTTTTTTTTACCAGTTTTTCTATAACTTTAGACAAGACGTGTAGCAAAGCAATTGGCCTAAAATTAGCTGGGTTGTCAAGATCGCCTCCTTTATGAAATATGCGACTGAATTAATGTACATTTTTTATTTCTCGAAACTTATTTGAACAATAAAAATGATAATAATAACCCTTAATGCTTCATTGTGTGCAATATTTTTCGTTAGTCCATGCTTAGCTAACACAAACAAACTTGACGTTTGCCAATGGTGTGCTCAAATCCAAGCCACAAATGGACATTGTTTGGCCTTGCAAATGCCAATCTAATTGGAAATTGCACACGTTTAAAATGAATTGGCACATCTATAGGCATAACAGAGATACGTGTTACTAATATATTTTCACCTCGGAACTTGCCAGTTGAAATGCTGGCTTTGACAACGCTTTTCATTGATTTTTTTAATGACTGATCGCGTGCCGTTGCACAGCCGTGTCGGATTCAAGTTACTGACCGTTACAACCTTCAGTTGTGAAATATGCGGTGACATGTCTGGCAAATCCAACTGAAAGAATTTGATAACCGATGGTTGTACTTTGCTGTCCCATCTGATCCATCTCACCGAGACATACTGCATAAACTCTCGAATAAATACCTTTCGTAATGACGCCTGATCACTGTAGCTGCACTTGTACTGTTTTGATGTCCGCTCATGTCATCGAAAATGTTTTTCCAAAGCTTGTTTGTGGTTACACAGTCGTATCCGCCTAGTTTTTGGACTTTCGTGAAGAATTCATGTAGATTCACTAAAAAGTACAGAATTAAGATTTCACAGGAACTGTTGAAGAAAAAAAATTAAAATTGAGGAGGGTGTCAAACCGAGAAAATAACTTATTCGAACATGACCTCTTGGTATATTGGTTGTTTCAAAAGTTCAGTCCGTTTTAATATCATGTGTTTTTGTAACTCTATATCACAATAAATATTTTTTCTACTTTGTCTTGGTATATTCTGATCGATAGAGAATTTTCTATTCTATACACTGATGCTGCTAATTTATTACCAGATTTTAATTTTTTGCCTGTTTTCAGTTTATTACTATAAGGCTTTTGACCGCGTTTAGTATTGAGATTTGCTGGCCAAACTTCAACATCACAGCTTGTCGGACCATTTTTGTGTATGTTTTTACCTTCCTCAGGCATCTTGATGGCTGTTTCATTGATTCTCCGACAATCCTCAGTATGTTTCTGCAGTTTTTCTTGGGATCGCTGTAGGCAGCGAGTTCTGCCTCAGCCACCATACTCTCTAGACCTCTCGCCAACTGACTACCATCTTTTCAAGCCTCGGTAGAATCTCCGCCAATCAAGACTAGGCGTTGATTTAATCAAATCCCGGAATTAATCGATTTGTGTTAAGTTGGCAAAACTGCACAGATTCTAATGGCGCTCATTTCGATTGAATTGAAAATGTATTCAGTGAGATACTACAGCTTGAAACGGACAAAACTTTAGAAATAAACCTAATATTCATGAAGTATGAAATGAAATAACTCCTACTCACAAATTAACAAATATTTTCCAGTCGAAAACTAATCAATTACTGTACTGTGCTCTCCAACGAACCGGTGGCGAATATAAAAAATGTTCAAAAAAACTTCAGTTTTTGTACATACTCAGGTACCTAATATTGGTAGTATTTTTTACACTCATCAGGATTATATAGATGGGTGAAAGTTTTTTTTTTGTCTTGGAACCTGTCTCGTTTTGCTCAACTGGACATAGAATCCTTTCTTCGGAATCCACTTTTGGAAAAGGATAGAAAACAGTAGAAACAGAGAGAGACGAAGAAATAAGGTGGTTTGTTGTACATACAAAGTGTTTCTTAATTTTAAGCCAATATTCAAGGGTATTAATCTACATAAAACTTGGTTTTAAATGTTCTTCAATGATTTGGAATTATATTTTCGAACGGTTTTATTCAGCTTGCCTGTTTGTTCATTTGTTCATTTATTTGTTTGGGTTAGATATAGTATAGTCTAATCAACAAGTTCAAAAACATGAAAAATAGAGATAAAGGTCCTAAAAATATGAGTTCATTCGATTCGGAATCACCTCTAGAAAAATGTTTTTGAAAGATTTTGGTGCAGGTAAAAAATTGCAATTGTTATTAACAAAATAAGATT
>NW_019291119.1:11074-43794 GCF_000500325.1 Leptinotarsa decemlineata | reverse complement strand
AATATTTTTTGAGTTATTAACGAAAAACTAAATACCATTTTTTTAAAATCTTATTTTGTTAATAACAATTGCAACTTTTTACCTGCACCAAAATCCATCAAAAACACTTTTCTAGAGGTGATTCCGAATCGAATGAGCTATCGCTCATATTTTTAGGACCTTTATCTCTATTTTTCATGTTTTTCAACTTGTTGATTAAACTAGTAATTTGAAGATTGACCCCTTTCCTGTTGATACATTGATCTCATATTTGGTTCACACATTTAATTTTGATGGCAATACAATTTAGTAAATTCAGTTTCATCGTAAATCCAAGATGGCCGCAGATACAACATGGCGGACTTCATATTTGTTTCACAACTACCTCAATATGGGTATCAAACGACAGGGCTTGACTAGTACTATAGTAGTACACGATAAAAAAGATGCAAACCCAATATAATCTATACAAAGGATGTTGTCAATCGGGATACTAGCATATTGAGGTATTTGTGAAAAAATATGTAATCCGACATTTTGTATTGTGAGTCTCTCAATAAGATGAAAGAGTCCTTCCTGGTCAATTATAAATGACTTAAAAGAAGAAACTCCAAGTCCTGATACTATAAATGACGTTTACTGCTTTATTGCAGAGAATATGCAACTTTCAAAAAACAAGGGGAAACTAATTCTGGAGTTCCACAAGGTTCTTTGTTAGGTCCCATTTTTTTGTTATTATATATTAATGACCTCACGAAGCTTAATATTTCTGGGAAGTTCACTTTATTTGCAGAAGACACTACCGTACTTTGGAATAATAAAAACACTTGTGAGTTGCACAAAATAATCTCTGCCGACTTGAAAAAAGTTAAAGATTGGTGATTGTCATCAAAACTAAATGTGTGGACCAAATATGACATCAATCTGTCCACAGGAAGGGGGTCAAACTTCAGTTATTGAATTTGACACAAACAAACAAACAGGGCAAGCTAAATAAAACCGTTTAAAAAACGAGCTGTATAGCAACCTATCATGTGGATTTACACGCTGAAACTTCGCATATGATTAAGAAACACCATGTATAATGATGCGTTTTGAAGAGCATGTTTCACATATTCGATTTCGTAGACCAGAGAAGTCTGTTGTCGCTAAACATGCCACAGAGAATTGCCACATGAAAAGTGAAGAATACTTGAAAATTGTTGATCTATGAACAGCAACAAAGGTCCCGTTGCTTGCTAGAAACCGCACGTTAAAAGGTGATACCTTAGCTCGTACAAGCTACCACTTCTTCAAAGGTTCATACATCTTGAGGTTATCTCCGAAGACTGGGAGTCGGACTCAAGATGTATGAACATCTGAAGAAGAAGAAGAATAAGAAGAAAAAGAAGAAGAAGAAAATTATTCAATTTAATCTTTATGTAAAAGAGTTCTCACTGAAAAATCAACTCACGCTCTTTGTATCCTAAAGACGGGATCCTTCCTATGGGCGAGCGAATAGATTTCATAAAAGCTGACAGTTTCCTAACGAATTCCTTGTTCTCGTTGTTTTCATGACATCGTGTGCTTCGACGAGGTCCAGCAACAGACTCGTGGCGCAAGCCATTCTTGTTGTCGCCCTTGAATTAAAGAAAAAAGTCATTTCACAACCGCTTGGACCAGCTTACAGTAAACTTATTTGTGTTTATTCATAGATCGGCAGCTCAACGTTAACCCGGTACAATCCCAACCGCTGTGGAAGTTTTTCTGTTACCTTTATCAGTGTTTTCGTTCATAGTGTCGGCTTATCGCCAATTAGTGCGTTCTTGTGATTTCAACGAGTGCTAATTTAACCGTCGAATTGTCAGCACTAAATCATCGTTATCACCAATTCATAAATAAAAACTGATTATTCGATTTTTTATTTATGTTGGGATCTCCAGGAGTTGTATACTTTTTTGTTAGACCGTGACCCAATTTATTTCGACGAAAATATTCACGAACAATTTTTGAAACACGATATTTCGAGAATGGGAATGCAAGGCAATGTCTCTAAATTCAATTTTAATATCAGTTGAATTGACATGCAAATACCCGAAAAGATTCCTACGAAAAATGTATTACTGGCGACCATAAAACAACGTAATTTCAAAAAAGAGTATATTATTGATGTAAGTGAAAAACTACCACTGAAAAATAATATACCGACGCCTATGTCGAGGCGGTAATTCCTTCTCTGTGCTGTTCCAATTAGTATAGGAAATACTATACCACGTTCCACCTGCACCAGAACCTACATCGGCCAGACCAACAGAAGAGTCTCCAACAGAGTCTATGAACATTAGCTTGCTGTTCGTAAATCAGATCCAGCCTCATCCCTCTCAAAACATCATCGTCACACAATAAGCTTCGAAAACACCAAAAACTCTCCAGATCAGGATAGTCGCCGCAGCTGTCTCAACAGACGAGATGATTGACAAAGATTACCTCATTCATGGAGATTATTACCGTCACGCCCCCCCTTCCACTTGTCCAGGGACATAAACGCACATCGAGAGACTGTACTCAAGTTCTATCATGGAAAAAGATAGATCATTTTCTATCGAATAGACTTCAATTCAATCATTCAGGAAAACTGATACTCACCCTGGTGTTATAATTATTCGCGGTGAGCGAGGATTCCGATTCGTTGCTGTCCGATGCGGGCGAAACGCTCCGTTTTTTCCGCTTGCCCCTAGGCCGCCCCTTCAGCTTGGGCGACAGGTGGTTGCACAACAGTTCGTGCCCCTCCAGTTCCGGATAGTCGAAGGTGTCCTTGCAGAAGAGCACCCTAGTGTTGGGGTGGATCACGTAGAAGCCGCCGAGAGCGTTGACGATCTTGTACTTCAGGTAGACGTCCTCTACGCCCTCCAATCTCTTCATCATGGCTCGGTAGCGGCAATATTTGGGGAAACTCAAGATCACCACGTGGGGGCCGGTTTTTTCCTGGCAGCCGTCTGTAATCAGGAAAGGAGTTAGGTTAGGTTATTATACACTTTGAGGTAGATCTAAACTAGAATGTAAACTTTCACGGCCGGGAATAACTGTGTCAAAGCAATTTTGCAGGTTTTTTGGCCGTGACATGCAGGTTTTTATGCCAGACGTTTCGTCTACCACTGCGGTAGACATCAAAAGTGGTCTAGCGATTGATATATTCATCCGATTACAGTTTCATTGAACAAAACACAGAGTTGAGAAACTCTGCCCCAAAAACGTTAACAAGTCATAATAATAAATGAAAAACAGTTTCTATAGGGTATTTCTTTTTCCTCCTCGTACTCGTCATTGAGCTCGCTGGAAATAATTTTATAACGTTTTAACAAAATATTAATACATTAAACCCAAAAGGGTATTTATTGTAATATCCATGTTCACGTCTATTCATAGTAGTGTTGTACTAAGGTTTTGTAATTTGATTCTTCAGAATCTTCTTGTATATACTTGCGAATAAGTAATTCAAAAAATAATTTAAAGTTCAACCTCAAACAAATATGACGACTATTACTTACTTGCAGGTATAGCACCGATGAAGGCGTAAAAGCCGAAAACGCTTTGCAATTTACAAATGAATTATTTACACGAAATACGACTCCATTTATGATTTATCAGTCACGTGTATGCAGCTTTGACAAATCTCACCTGTTGGAAGACCCTAAAATATTCTCTTGACTAATATTTCTTTGACTAGTGTTAGGAGCGTTGTTCAGTCCAAAAGGCTTCCTCGAAACTTCAAACAATACAGAGAAATACAAAGAAGACTCAACAATATTCTCTTTAACCAAGTTGAATGAATCTCCAGCTACTTCATTTTTAAATATGAAATAGTAATATTCCTCATACGAATGTTTTTTCATGGAGGAAAGCCAATTTTCCTAGTAATAAAACATATGAATAGTTTGGGACCCTATGAAACCAATCAAAGGACCAAACGGGTTTGTCTTATGGAAGTTTTCACCAAGAAAAACCGATTTGCAACACTGAAAGTCTTTGGAAAACTTGTGCGGCCAACGGATTAACGAACTCCTACCTTTTAATGTGCGATTCCGGAGACGGATGATAAATTACATCATTTTGGCGACAATTTCTGAAGGAAAAATTTTACGGTACATTTGAAGTAAAATTTTCAAGAGCCTTTGCTATTGATACTTAACCTAGTTGAAGAGAAATCTTATGAAACGAAACAATTCTTGGAGAATCGTTGCAAACCACTTGAAATGTTTATTTTAAAGGAATGTTTGTCTAGATAAGGATCCCCATCTGCATGAAAAACAATCAGTATAATATATAAGTGTTTCAATAACAGTTCAGTTGAACTAGTGTGAATCAGATTTGTGAGACAGGTATGTATAATAGGGCGAGAGATCAATATACATGGTATTACTGCTTTTTCGATGTATAGTGAACCTACTGGGTGTTGAGACTTGATGGTATATTGAGACTTGGTATATTTCGAACAAAAACCTGCCTATTGATTTTTTTTCATGAGTTCACATTTGATTTTATAATTTCTCAAAATAATATGTGAAACAGTCAATCATCGGGAGTTTATAGAGAGGATCCTGCTTGAACAATACGTATGCTCTATAAGAAGGAAAACGTTTTTTATACAATACTCATTGATAATTGGAAGAAAGCGCTTAACGAAAGACCCTATATGATGAACCAACAAAAAACTCCTTAACAATATGAAATATTGATTATGCGACCTTTTAATAGTACATCAATATAACAATTAACGTTCGATAATTCATGAAAACAAAGGAACTCGAAACCGTCGCTGAATGAGGTTGTTAACGTTGAACAAATAATGAATATCGCCAAAGGATTATTATAGATTCACAAAGGCTTGGGGACTATTCGTATTATCCTGTATATAATTATTTAACTATTCAAAACTGTGGATTCGAGGATATATTATCTAACGATGTAGTATTTTTCGTCAATTTTGTCCTTGTCTCGGCATGATATGAGACGATCAATATTCAAATTCACGCAGGGAATATTCAACACATTTTGAATACTAACCGACTCATACTCGTTTAATTGGGGTCACGGAATTATTTATAGACCCTCGTTCGTTATCTGTATTTACTGACATTTTTTGATTACATTTCTAGTAGGTAATCTGCATTTTACGTGAAAAGTCTGGCAATCAATTGTTTCTAGGCCCGTTTTCTAACCTGAAAATAAATTGATTTTGTCTGCATATACGGTTATGATCCGTCTTATATTCAAATTATTCAGACACGAGTCATGAACGAAAATAATGAACGGAAGTGGGTCTAAGATGCTTCCTTGGGGAATACAAATAATGTTTCAACTGGTTCAGATATATGATGGAATTGGTGGATTTTTTGTTTTTTTCGACACTGGATGCGATCATTTTCAGAGGTTGTCTACAAATTTATAAGCATCAATAGTCTAACAGTCTTGGAACTCTATTTTGTATTTTAGAGCTCGAAAAACTGTACTTTGGGGCCAAATACGAACTTCTCTTTACTGTTGCGAATATTTTCATAGGTAGAAATACAAGAAATCATTTTAGCGATTTTTTTCGGTACCAAAGTACAGTTTTTTGAGCTCTGCAATTCAAAATAAAATTCTTCGAAGTATGGTATTCATCGCCACAACAATATGTATCCTCGATATCACGCGTAGCATAACGGATTCTAATTTCGAATTCAAAGACATCGTCATTCAAACACGAAATACCAACAAACATAATAGATACGAATAGTCACAGGAAAACCACATTCGATAACGACCTTTTCCTGAATTATATTTCGCACGGCTTCCGTTCCATGGGGCATTTTGTTTCAGACCGTCGACATGAACCGTCTGCAGGTGTCTCTGTTTATAGTAGCCGCCCTTCTTGTGGCCGGCATCCAGAGTTTGTCCATATCGCAAGATGAAACTTCACCGCAAGGAGTTACGAATGGAAATGAAGAACTTTCCAGAAAGAAACAGTGCGTCTGTATGAATTGGAGGAACTGCGCCGGAGAAATTGATTCAGAGTGAGTACAAGTTTGGACCAACGACGTGGGTAGTTTGTTTTTTGTGCTTGCAATATTTTAGCGTTATTTTGGCTGTAGTAATGTAGAGTTTCAGATGGACCTCCCAGATACCCTGACTTTATCCCACTTGATTTTTTCTGTGAGGACGTTTGTCTTATTCTAGTGTTTTTCATCGATTTTTGTAGCCACTTCAATGACTAGTTTACCAAGTTACCAATTTAGACGTTGCTCTGTAGGAACCAAGAGCTTCCAATATAATTAAAGTGNCGACCTACTTTCCCTATCTAAATAAGGGTCGTCGGACGCACCCCTCCGAGGGGGTGCGTACTACAAATAATCTGGTTAGTCTGAAAGGTGTCCTCCTTTAATTAGAAATCGACGTGTCCGAGCTTCTTTTAAAAATCTTACTTTTTATATTCAAAAACGGCTCTGTTAAGTTTTCGTTGTTACACACTGTATTTGTGAAAGAAAGGTTTCGGTTTCCTACTATCTCTTGATGTAAGTAACCAGGTTCAATGCAACGCCACGAAAACCAAGCCATCGGCTTTCTGCAGAAAGATAAATGTCTCCGAAACGGATATTATATCAGGATTCCTTTCGAAAATTTGTTTGAATTCCTATGAACTTGACAGGCGTTATCTTACCTCTGTTCAAATTATGAAAGTAAAAAATGTACTAACGACGGTAATTTCCAAGTTAAAAAAGCAATTACACCGAATTGAAAGCTAACAGGGCCACGTACGGGTAGTCCATAGATAACCAGAACCGATTAACAAGACTATATAACAAGTGTCTAGCAGTCTAGTGAATAATTTTGACTTCCGCAATGCACTGTTTGAAAGCATTTTTCCTGGTGACGGCGCTTATTATGACGATCGCCATTAATTCCTCGATAGCAAGAAGCAACCATACTCTGGATATAAACTTTGACTTGGATGAAAACGCATGTGAATGTAGGGAGGAGAAATTCTGTTCTGTTGACGTGAATTCCGAGTGAGTATAGTTTTTCGATAAATTAATACCAATAAATTCCTTCAATGTACAAAAACAATGAAACAGTTGAAGGCTAAGTGGTTTTTATTATAGAGTTTCACAGTGAACAGTGAACAGAGTGTACCTCAAAGCTCACTCCTTGGACCCCTACTATTCGTCGTTTACATTCATGTCTTATTTCAACAGATGATACCGATCAGAAATGTTCTTCTTGTCGATGTCACTACTTTTATCAATCGTAACAAGGACGTTCAAAATATCTTGACTTTTGATGAGTTTTCGTTAGAAAGGGGAACAGTACTAATTCACCGGTAAGTTCGAGTTGAAATCAAAAATTATTGGTATCTTTCCACTCCAATACTGTATCGCGATTTTCTGACAGACATAAACTATGGTTTAATGATAAACTTAAACGTCGCGTCAAAGCAGTTTTAACTCATCTTCTTTGACGCCTTCTCCATCAGTTCATCCTTGAAAACTTTGCCTTGAATTTCAATATATTTATTTTAATTTTATTATTTCAGAGTGGAATGCGACGAACCGGGGACGGTCTGTTGCATACTCAAAACAAAGTAGCCTTTCTTTCTCAAGAAAAACCTGGGAAAAATGGACCGAGACACCCACCAACAATATATCTAGAGCTTAAATAAAACTATGATATTATCAACATGTGTATCAATAAAACTGTTGAAGGTTTCATTTTTTTTCACTCACTTAGTCACTTGGAATAGTGACAATGTACTTGTGTCTAGCCAAAGAAAGTTAGGGAAATAGTTAGTCCATGAAACAGAGAAACAGATAAAATTCAAATATTCTCCAATACTTTACGGGTATGAACATTTTTCGGTATAAAATTCACGAAGACCGGGTTTCAACTAGTGTTACCATTGATATTATCATTATTATTATAGCTAGGCAAAAATAAAAATATAACATACTGCACTGGACTTACCAAGTAATACAAAATCTAACAATTGCGTTGTTAACTATCAACAACTGCTGCAGACATTCAATTTGAATGAGGTCAAACGAATAAAGATGACAAAAATTTGGGTAGCAATTAAAAATTAAAAAAAAATTGCTAGCACTGACAATACTTGAATACTAAACTCCAATCGACTCACCTAACGCTCTCCTTTCGATTTCCACGTCGGAAAAATCCAAACCGCTCTCGCACAAACTGAAACTGACGCCGGTAGCTTTTTTTGGCAACACGCACTCCGTTTCGTCTGATTCCGGGCCACTCTTCATGTCTGTTTCGCACATAGCGAGCCTACCCCAAGTCCACTCCGCTTCCGTCGTGATCCACGTCACTAAATCATCCACCCGTATGACGACTTTTTCGGAAATTGCCAGCACTTCATCCTGAAAAAAAGTAAAGAAAATTAAAGAAGGCCACTCTATCCAGAAAAAAAGGAAGAAAATTGAATAAGGCCACATCATCCTGAAAAAAAAGGGAAGGAAATTAAAGATAGCCACTTCATCCTGAAAATAAAGGGAAGAAAATTAAAGAAGGCCACTTCATCCTGAAAATAAAGGGAAGAAAATTAAAGAAGGCCACTTCATCCTCAAAAAAGGGAAGGAAATTAAATAAAGGCCACTTCATTCTGAAAAAGGGAAAGAAAATTAAAGAAGACCACTTCATCCTGAAAATAAAGGAAAGAAAATTAAAAAAGGCCACATCATATTGGAAATAAAGGGAAGAAAATCAAAGAAGGCCACTTCATCCTGAAAATAAAGGAAAGAAAATTAAAAAAAGCTACTTCATATTGGAAATGGGAAAAAAATAACAGAAAAAAGGAAGAAAACAGAACAAGGCCATTTCATCCTAAAAAAAGGGATGAAATTTGAAAAAGGCCACTTCATCCTGAAAAAAAGGAAAGAAAATAAAAAAAGGCCACTTCATCCTGAAAAAAAAGACAATAATTAAAAGATGCCACTTTATCCTGAAAAAAGAGGACGAGAATTAAAGGAAGTGGCCTTCTTCATCTTGAAAAAAAGAATAAAAATAACAGAAAACAAAGGTAAGAAAATTAAAGAAGGCCAATGATGGTTTATTGAAATATTTTTATAACATTGATGGCTGTAGTTGAAAATAAATGCACGTCTATGCAAGTAACGTGACTGTTCAATGCTTTCGAGAATGATACTAGATTCATTCGTTATGGAATAGCAGACGAGAGAAGATGTGATAAGTAATAGACCGTAAGTATATGCTGAGTCATGCATTTTTATTATATTTATAGTCCTTTCATTCAAAACGCCGCCCTTTCATGGGTCTTTTCAATCTTGAGAACAGGAAAAAATCGCAGGAGGGCAAGTCTGGTAAATACGGTGGCTGAGGCATGATTAGTGTTGTTTTTTAGTCAAAATTCAGCAACTTTGATACGAATTTCGCTGTCACACGCTTCGTGCTCGAAATTTCCGAAAAAATTGCATGGCAACTTGTCTAATAGTTTTTCTCAACATTTTCATCGGTTGTTGATGTGCTGAGGCGTTCAGGTCGAGCGTCGTCATTCACATTTCTCACAACAAACTAAATGAAAGTTATTATATACAATTATTCAAAAAAATTACCAATTTTAGTAAACGAAAAAGAATCAAATAATCAATGAGTTGTTCCCAATGGAAAAATTATCCGTCCGCTGATGGCAAACCTTACTCTGAATTCTAAATAACAATTTATATCGGCTCAAGAGGGGATGGAGGTCGGAAATACTGTTTCTATGGGAACTTTGGGAGAAGGCCTGCGCATTTTTGAATCCAATTTATTAGACCATAATGTGTGTGTGTATTACATAAGGAGCGGCATTGAAAACCCTCTTCCGCAGAGGAAAAGAGCAATGATCTATCCATTACTTTTTGTTGGTTTCTGATCTGTTTCATCGAATATTACGACTTGAATTGTCACATTTAGGAACATATTTGAAGATGGTAATGATATTTCTCGACGATAATCATTTTGAACGTTCAATATAAACATCTCAATATGAGGAGATGGATAATCACGTTCATAACTAAATGAAACTGATTTCAAAAGAAATTTTATTGTCTAACATCCATCCTGTTTCATGAAAATCAATTAAAAACATTTCAGATATACAAAAGAGGAAATATGACAGAAAAAGTGATCAATTTCCCAGTAACCGAATGAATCATACAATTTTTGTTTTTATTCCACACTTCAGTGATTTTGATTCATTCGCTCTCTCTATTAAAGAACTTGAACTAGATTGAACAAGTTATTTGTTGATTCTTTAATTCTTATCTTGAATTCTTTGATATTCTATCGAGGCCTACAAAGATTATGTTTTTTCTGGCGACGTACCGACCGACCGACTCACCAAATGACGCACCGACTGACTGACTCATTGAAGGACCGTCTAACCGACTGACTGACTCACCGACTGATTGATTCACTACTGGTTAACTGACTCACGTGTTTACCGATTGATTGACTCACCGACTGACTGACTCATTGACCAACCGACTCACCGACTGATTGACTCACTACTGGTTAACTGACTTACGTGTTTACCGACCGATTGACTCACCGACTGACTGACTCATTGACGGACCGACCAACCGGCTGTCTGACTCACCGACTGATTGACTCACTACTGGTTAACTGACTCACGTGTTTATTCAATGACTGTCTTACTCACTACTGACTGACTGACTCACCGACTGGCTGACTAACCTTCTGACTGACTCACTGGGAAGAGAATCGCACAAACGCTTGTGCATGGCGATCTGTCGCCACGCCAGCAATCGGTTTTACGTGCGGCTATAGATGTTTTACATGAATAATCGTACTATAAAATGATATAGAAAAATTGAATGACCGTTGTATAGCATAGGCAACTATTTTGAATCATAAAATTGAATTTTATAAAAAAATGCGTAGTGTATTAGCTGGGAAAATAATATTTTCCGGTCAGGTTATGGTCAACATGTTTTGAATTACATTCGAAAACTGTATTTTCGAAAGAAATCAATTCGACAACTTGAAACTTCGAATAAAAATAATAAAATGTTTTCAGACCAATAAATTGCAACTGGTGAAACAAATTGAAAATCGTAGACCCGTTCAATTCCCAATAAAAGTAATCTTCCCTCGCATGAAAATAAAACTTTTCCCTCGACCATTAAAAAATAAAAATCCAATTTACGATCTACTATGTTTGTCGTATCGATCCGAGCTAGATAGAGAATCCGTTGTGCTCCTCGCAAAACTCCTGTCATAAATAATATTGTCATGATGTTCGAAACCTGCTTTATACATTATTCACAAGTTATTTCGAGTTATTTAACTTGCTACTTTGAAGGCAAGAATTTAATTAGAGGCTTTTTTCCTTTTTCGCCGTCTCCGAACGACAAACAACGTTTATTCCGTTCCCGTAAACACCGAATAAATAACTTTTGACTTTTAGGTAATTGGTTCGCGGAGTAGAAAGATAAAAGCGATAGCGTTTAGGTTCGATTCACTCAATGTATCGGCTGAATTGAATTTACATTAACAAACGATAGACATTGAAGATATTGATTTTCCTGGTACATAATGTTTATCAATTCAAGCCTTGGCTTCAACAGTATTTTTTTCGCCAAGAAGCAATGCTTTATTAACACACACACACACAATTATCAAACTTTGGACGTGATGACTTGTAATTTTAACCTACATATGGTATCAACCCAGCTCTTAGTATCATTATAGAAAATGTTCCTACATACATTGAAGAGAAAATCATGTTTTAACAACAACATTACATTCCACAACTTTCAGTTGACATTTCAAGTATACACGTATAATTGGTGTCAGGTGTGGGGTCAAAAATCGTTACATCATTCTTTCATTTGTTGAATTCATTGAACGACACATTAAAGCATAATCTTTCAATGTCACAGGCTATTAATACAAAACTTTCCTAAACCCAACCATTAACATATTTTCAACAAAATTAAACACAAAGTTCTGGAGGTGGAACGCCAATTCTTGAACTGACTCGACTTTTCACTGGTTAATTACACTCCGCCCGATACGAAACTAAAGTAAACTCATGGCTGAACTCGTTCAGAAATTTTCGATATAACGAAAACTCCGACTCCAGTGAGCTTTGAGAATAAAACGATTTTTGTTTTTGTTGCGTCTGATGCGGAGCGAGATTCGCATAGCCATTGAAGGTATTTCGGAATATTCTTGGACCTTATTAATATGTACGTTTGGATGGTTTCCATTCACGTTTGATTTTTGTTCTATTTCCAAGACTTTGTATGAGGCTGTTTCAATGTAAACTGTCCAGCGACTTGGTTAGAGAAATACGTGTCGAGAGAGAGAGAGAGAGAGAGAGAGAGAGAGAGAGAGAGAGAGAGAGAGAGAGTATTTTAAATCTGGTGGCGAAGTATTTTTAATAGTGTTTTCACGTTACACCAGATATTCCACATTCTACAGATCAAATATGTATATAGTTATAATAGTCAATGAATTTATAATGGAACCCCCATATCTGAAGATCTAACTTGATTACAAACCGATTAGAACTTCACTTTTCATCCAGCACCACTCGAACCGAATCACAAATTACACGACTGCATAAGTTCGCTCATAAAATCAATCGACTAATTTCATTTGAATCGTTTCGACCAGCCCTTTGGTATTTGTATTTTGTCGTCGACGAAGAATTTAATATAAACCTAACTTTACGAATACCCGGAGAAATAAAAGGCGTGAGAGGAAGACGAGAAGCGCCTTTTCTAACTAGTTTGCAGAGTCGGGAAAGGAATTTTCGGTGGGCGGGTCGAACAGAATCCTTCGAGATGTTTTTGTTTCACCGAGTAATGTGTAAGATAAGGTATGTTCTGAACTTTGAGCCTACATCTTGATGTGGCAACAATGTAGCACGAATATTTGCACAGAACACTAATGTCAACTGTCAATACCTAATTTAGAGAGCTCTGTGTTATGAACCGCTGGAACTGTTGAGTTATTTCAATTCTGAAGACTGTTTAGAGAGATTTAAATCTCTTATAAGATCATTTAACTCATTTTGGGAAAAACACTCTGGTTCGTTTGACATACCTTCAAAATCAGTATCATTTTGTGGTGAACTTAGTCGTTCATTGTCTTGTTCTAAGGGTTCAGATATATTTTTAGGCACTGAAAGGTCAGGCAAACGCTGCACTGGAAGCTGAACACAACTGGTACTTGGGTACTGTCATTTAGCTTGTTTTTTAGTGTTTAAACCGCTTATGTTCACACTACAAAAGGAACAGTCATCGGTATAATTTTTGGTTCTCGCCAAATAGTTGGTGTTTCAAACTTAAAGGCACTCCTTTTACCACATTTCCATAATCTTACATACTCCACACAAGATTTACAAATATACAATCAGGAGCCCAAGACTTCTCATGTTTATCCCAGACCACCCCAAAATACTCAAAATAGGTATTTTTCACCAACTCTGATATATAACTTTTGTTGGGACCACCGGCGGCTAGTCAGAGGAGGCAAGGGAGGCTTAGCCTCCCCATAAAATTTGAGTCTATTCATCGCAATAAATTAAAATATATTGACAAATAATTATGATAATTTTTTTCTAAAAATCCTTAGGTATCATTACTTTACCTTTAATTTTTAATATAAATACATAATATGCCCGAAAAAACACTATCACTCACTACGTAGTACGTACCACACTGTATCTTGCATCAACAAAACTCAAACGCATCGCCCATAAATGAATAACGAATAAACTATCAACACTAAATAATAAATGTCATACGTTGCAAGGGAGCCAAGCCTCCGACCGCTTTAAGAAACACAGGCTCCACGAGACCGATCCAACCAGAGAAATACGTCCCAATTTATAATTTCAGTTGCAGAAATTATAGCGCCAGAGGAGGCTAGCCTCCAGTTGGTCTCCGTTAGTGTAGGACTGTAATTTTAGGCAAAAGTTAATTGCGCAAAACTATGATGGGGCTGTGGTCATGGCCGGCCATTCAAATGATTTACAAACTAAAATAAAGTCCATAGCTTCTCATGCACTTTTTAGTATTGAGCAACAACATAGAAATATTCGCGCCTCCGGCGGGCTTTTTTGTTTGTATATTTTCTATATGACTAAAGCCTCCCCTGTTCTCCAATGCACGAGCCGTCACTGGTTGGGACAGTAAAATTCATCAACAACAAAACACAATGACAAACAAAATATGAAAAAGAAAATATGAATGCTTCGGCTGAAAATGTCTTCGAAGTCACTTTTGAATAATCATCACTGACAATATGGTCGAAATCATAAATGTATTCGAGAAGGGTCAACCACTTGGGCCCTTGTTTCAACCCATGAAAGTGTTAACAATGAGTACCTACTCGAAACATCCCAAGTGGTGCCTGTCATTCTAAATATCCATATGTTTTTTTTAGCAATAAACTTTCGGCCAACGAAAGGAATCAATTCTAAACCTAAGACAACGCTTTTTTTAACGATTCCAATTATCCGCAAATACAACAGAGTCGCAACTTTGCTCTCGAGTTGTTTCCACTTATCTCTCGGTCGGGATTTATATTTAGGCGACCATCAACAAATCTCGACGACTAAGTACAACCTCAATTTTTATTCGACGAAACTCAAAACGACGGTTATGCTTCTCCATACCGAAGTCTAAATGCTAATGGCCGCTATAAATTTCGTCGGAATATGAAACGTAAACATCGAGGGACATAAACAACACTCGAATACAGAATCTGCAAATGAATCGATAAATGTGTATACACCATTTCTACGGTTCTGCCTCTTCGAATCGAACATAGTCGTCCAAGCAGAGTCAATCTGAGCAATGGAAATAAATGGCCAAGTAGAGATTCCATTTCTATATTTTTCAGTTTGTAAAATCATTACTGATTATAGTTTATGTACTTGAGCAGCGGAGGAATGAATCATTTTCGAGTGGCTGTTTCATAGGCGTACTAATGAGTAATTTTTGTCAACACTGTTTTTGACAGATCATGCGTGAATCGTACCTTGTGTCATTGTCAAACTTATTCAGTTTGGTCCATAATTTAACCATGAATCGACTTACGAATGAACAACGCCTGCAAATTATTGAATTTTATTATCAAAATTCATGCTCGGTGAAGAAAGTGCATCCTGCACCTCCTCCAATTTATGGGCAGTTTCGTCGGCCTACTGAGGGAGCTATTCGGAAGCTTGTGACTAAATCTCGAACCCAGTTTACATTATTAGACATTGAACCACCAACACGCATACGTAGAGTGAGGACCGAAGAAAATATTGCGGCTGTATCCGCCAGTGTTCGTGATGACCGTGAAATGTCGATTCGCCGCCGTTCGCAGCAACTGGGCCTCTGTTACTCCACTACGTGGAGAATTTTACGAAAGGATTTGGGTGTAAAACCTTATAAGATACAGTTGAAGGGTATGGAAAAAACATTGTTTTTTTGAAGGCGGTATAAATAGACATTCCTTTGAATTATATTGCACCCATCAATAGGATAGACTTGGCTTTTTCCATAGGAGGGATATAAAACATTATTTTCTGTGGGAGTTTAAAGGCCGTGGTAGAGGGGTTAGTCTTAATCTTAGTCTTAGTGATATTCTTCGGTTTACTTCGAGAGGGCGTTGAATAAAAAGCTATACAACATGGAAGATAGTTGTTCGGCAACCTTGAAGCGTCCGAAACCGTCAGCATTAAATATAAATGAAAAAGAATTGTTATGAATGTCTAAAGTTCTTCAGCACGCGCGAGTATGACCGGTGTCAACAGATCAACAATTTTTAGAATTCTTAAGGAACAACTGCTTTTTGGAGCAGAGAAGTATTTTGGTTATCGACGAAGAAGTCAAGCATTCTATTAGGAGAACAGTACATTTTTTTTTACATAAAAAACGAAATACCTACATTAAATAAAGTTTTGTCAGTTACATACAACAGGATACAAAAAGAACTAGATTATGAAAGACATTACAAGAAGTGAACTTTACTTTTGGAAAACAAGATAGAAAGAGCACGTTAACAGAAAAATCAGTGGTTGTAGAGTGGAGAAGAAACTATTTAAGAGAAATAAAGAAAGACATGAACCGAAAGCCAGAACCAGAAATTCAGCCGTTGAAATTTATAACCGCGGAAAGACATTTTTTTGTATACTAATCTGTCTATATTTAACGCAATATGATAAACAGCGTCGGCCGCCTCTTTTGAAGTTCTTTGCCGCTAGTCCCTATTTTGATGGCTTCCTCAAGGGGCATAGCTTGAGAGGACGACTATGTTGTTTTCTCTCTCAGTTAATACCGAATGGACTGGACTATAGTATTTTATTCAGCCGTTCGGGTTGACTACGTATAGACTGTACAGCACGCCTATGTCTCTACGAACACGAGGACTCCTGACAACCATGTTATTAGCCTTCATTGGAGTCTCTAGGTATGCATTGTAACCCAACAGATATATTCTTTGGAATGCATGAGAATTTTTGATGAAGAATTCGCAATATTGTAGCGAATTCGACAAAGAACGATAATAACCGTAGAAATGAGAAGAGAACGCATAATTAAATACAACGGGGTTCGCAGAGTGTTTCATATTGAAGAATACAAAGCAAGTCAAGCGAGTCAAGTATTGTTATCATTCTTTTTGAACGTCATTTCGAGGGGTACCTAAAGCGTTTTTGATCGTGGCTGCATGAATCCAGAAATTATTCATTCGTTACATAATGGTTTGATATGTTTTTGGAATGATTTAAATATCTTACCGACGGCGGCGATGTTGAATCTTATGAAAGAAGATCTTACCTGTAACAAAAAAAAACGAATTACTTTACATCACTGTATTGGTAAGTAAACTGATTGCGATGTCGTAACCATATACCCATGGTTCGTCATCCTAGAAGAGGATCAATGGAATGACCAACACGATAACATGAGCTGAAGCTTCTTTATTTTTAACGTTTTCCTAACAAATGAAAAAACTGACTATGGTGGATTATGGACATGTTCATTATACCATGACTTTCTGTTCATATTCTCGAAATTTAAAACGAAAAAAAAAATATTGTTTAAAAATTAGCTCACGCTTTATTATGAGTAACGAACACACATAACATGACGTAACAATAGAACGAATATATGGAATAATTAATGATGATAGGTTTCAATGACTTATTCACGATTTTAACTTGAACAAGCCTAATTGCTGAATAATAGGTGGATAGATACGACAAAAACAACGATAAATGGAATCTAATTGCGAATAGTTCTGTAATGATAATGATTAAATATGACGGAGACAAAAAAGGAACACATCGAACTTGTGGATTGATGAAACAAGGATACAAAGCTCATGTTATTGTTATTCAAAACAGCCACAATCAATATAAATGACATGTTTCAATGAAACACTGTTATTTTAATGCCAAAAAAGCCCATATCATTATCAGAACAGAATTCCATACAGCAATGTTTCGCGTTTTTTGTTACAAAAAGTAAACTGCCGCTAAGTGTAGAAAGAGAACTTTGGCTAAATCAATTATTCGTTCATTAATTTCTTATAGTTGATTACAAGACCATTTTTTACTGTTGAAAATGCAGAACAAGTTGAAACTATTAAACCTAATTTTCAAAATAACCGTATTGTAGGCTCACTGCTCATTTGTTTAATAACTACGAAATTACACATTGAAATGCAAGACCTCGATAATCCCACCCATCCATCCCTCCGTCCATCCATCCATCCATCCGTCCATTCATCCATCCATCCATCCGTCCCTCCTTCCGTCCGTCCTTCCATCCATCCATCCCTCCGTCCGTCCGTCCATCCATCCATCCATTTATCCATTCATCTCTCCGTTCATTCTTCCGGTCATCCATCCATCCTTCCCTCTATCCGTCCGTCCGTCCATCCATCCCTCCATCTCTATCCGTCCATCCCTCCCTCCCTCCGTCCGTCCATCCATTCATCCGTCCGTCCGTCCATCCAACCATCCATTCCTCCCTCCGTTCGTTCTTCCATCCATCCATCCACCACTCCGTCCATCCATCCGTCCGTCCTTCCGTCCATCCATCACTCCGTCCATCCATCCATCCGTCCTTCCACCCATATATTTATCCACCCATCTCTCCGTCCGTTCTTTCGATCATCCATTCATCCTTCCCTCTATCCGTCCGTCCGTCCGTCCATCCATCCCTCCATCTCTATCCATCCCTCCGTCCGTCCGTCCATCCATTCATACATTTATCCATCCCTCCTTCCGTTCGTCCTTCCATCCATCCATCCATCCCTCCGTCTGTCCATCCATCCATCCATCCATCCATCTCTCCGTCCGTCCTTCCGTCCATCCATCCATCTATCTCTCCGTCCGTCCGTCCTTCCATCCATCCATCCCTCCGTCCGTCCGTTCTTCCATCCATCCATCCATCCATCCCTCCGTCCATTCATTCGTCCGTCCGTCCATCCATCCATCCATTCCTCCCGCCGTTTGTCCTTTCATCCATCCATCCATCCCTCCGTCCATCCATCCATCCATCCATCCCTCCGTCCGTCCGTCCGTCCATCCATTCATACATTTATACATCCCTCCCTCCGTTCGTCCTTCCATACGTCCATCGATCCCTCCGTCTGTCCATCTGTCCATCCATCCATCTCTCCGTCCGTCCTTCCGTCCATCCATCCATCTATCTCTCCGTCCGTCCATCTGTCCGTCCTTCCATCCATCCATCCCTCCGTCCGTCCGTTCTTCCATCCATCCATCCATCCATCCTCCGTCCATTCATTCGTCCGTCTGTCCATCCATCCATCCATCCATCTCTCCGTTCGTCCTTTCATCCGTCAGTTTTTCCGTCCATCCATCCCTTAATCTATCCATCTTTATCCAACAATCCATCCCTCTGACCGTCCGTCCATCCGTCCATCTCCAATCAATAAAAAAAGGAGTTCCTCAGGGATCCACATAGGGCCCCCTTCGATTCATTGTTTACCTTCATCAAATACTTTCACGTTAATAAAAGAGACAATCGTCTATGCTGATGACACAACTTTTGATTTCAGGATCAGTGAACAAGCAAAATGTTTACTTTTTGAATCCAGAAATTTCATATAATATAAAAAACGATCCAGACCTACTGTACCAATTTTCTAATAATGATTAGACAGAATAATAGATAATTATTTTATGAATGGAAGAACGATTCATAAGGAACATGTAAGAAAAGAATACCAAAGAAAAGTTTCCTAGAATTGAAAAATATTGAATTCAGCCGAAAATTCTCATAAAACATTGAAAATTCTATCGATGTGTTTCATATTAATGTTTTATATGTTATTGAATTGTCATCAATCTGTTGCATATTAATGTTATTTACACTGTATTATGTCAATGCTATTTGTAATTGTATTTCATGAGGTATTCGAAACCTGTAGCTTTGTTAAGAACGAAATTAAATAGAAAACAGAATCAGTAAGTAAGCAACTTTGTATCCCTTTAAAGAAGCTATCACTTGACTTTTTGTCGAACCCCTCGCGTTAATGACATACTACTGAATTATTCCAACTATTCTCGTTAGCGAAAGTACCGAAAATGGAATACTTTTGTACAATACCGTTTCAGAGTTTTGAATATGTATATTAAAAGTCCCAAGACACAATTATAACGCCACCAGATTGAAGGAGAACAACACAATGGGTTCCCCTAAATCTGGAATATGTCACAGCGTGCAACAAAACAAACAGCAGTCCAACCGAGTCGTCTGTAAAAGTTACGAACGTTCGAGAAGAATATTCCGCCGGTCCGGCCGAATTCGTTTAGTTCCCGGTCCTTGTTTATTATTTTCGACGTAGCCTGTATTTTCCGAGTTGGAAGGGCGCTTATCATTATCAAGTGGACGGGAATGGAAAATTGAGTGAAATGCTGGATTACCGAGTTATTGAAAATGGAAATTTGACGGGTTAACTGAAAGGTTTCTTTTCTCAGATGACTGATCGACGTTTGTCATTTACGTAACATTACTTGGAAAATAACAGTTACGGGTAGTAGAACATCTATTTTTCTCTATCACAGTCATATCAGCTTCTCAATGAAAAAAAACACGATTTATTTCCAACAGGAGTGCCCAGTTACAGTGTGTAAAAAATTCGGGCATACATTACGAATTCATTTCATGGGGTTGTTGCTGGTGAACTGGAAGACGAATGAATCTGTTCTCAACGCATTACATGTCTTGTGATATTGCAACAGGCATTACATGCCTGTTCTCAAGGCATTGTCATGATGTGAAATATCAGGCGGTTGAAGTGACAACTTCTTATGGGAGGGTAAACTTCTTGGTAACGTAACGCATAACGGCGCCATTATGTCTGGCTTCCCTTTCAACTAACTCACTTTAATACACAGCGCTAGCCGTATCTCGGACAAACGATTTCTCTGATTTTGAAAGATTCGTCGCGAGTCATTTTCCACTATGAAAAGCAGAAATTAATTCTATTTGGTCGATTTGGTTTCGATACTTGGGTTACAACTTCGTTGTTTCTAGGAATGTGTATTGTTTTGTGGAGTATATTGAATATTATGCTTTGCTGTGTTTTGATTTGTATTTGTTCCTCGATAAGTGAATTATGCCTTTTGATGGATGTTTAGGTTTTCCCAGATGTCCATACGGTTTCCTTTATTGACTCGATTCATGAGTGTGATGTTTTCTGGTGGGGGAAAGTTATGTATGTTTTATGTATGAAATATCATGCGAGTTTTTGTGGGTATTTCATGAAAATCAATAATTTTGATATATTCAACAAATATTCATTTGAAACATCTCCAAAAATAATAAACTCATACGCTAATTCATCTGCCCTGCATGCTCAGAGATAAATCCGGACAAACAAAGGTAAAATTCACAAAATTAGCAACACTATCTTGTTGAAAAAATTTGCGAAGTTTTCCAGGAGTATTTCCTTCAAGAGTGCCCGTGAAATTTAAACATTCACTATATTTTTTCAACAGCCCTCTACAAATCACTCACACACAATATAGTAGTAAATGTTCATAGACCTCATTCCACGTTTCTCCGATTTCTAAACTGTCAAAGGCGTATAAAAGCCTGTTGTCATGTACAGGACTAAAAAACTACAACATTTCTAAACTTATTCGGTCTCTAAGGTTTGCGGAGGTACACTAGACTCCTCTGGTCTACAAAACTGAATATGTGGCTGAACAGAAAGAGATTTTTTGCTCTCAGGCGATATTGTAGTGAAACACATTGTTTCAAATTAAATTCGTGATGGATAGATATATTGTTCGTTCAGGTGTGTAAACAAAGTGAAACCGAAACGACCGTCGGTTCATAATAGTTATCAAACGAGCTTTATAGTTATGTTGGTTTGATGTGCCTTCGAGCATAGAATGCTACTGAATGCCGAAGCGGAAAATCAATAAACGCGTTGGATACCTGCACACAAAGTACGGACTTATTTTAACCAATCTATTCGCAAATCGGACTATACAGATGGTTTTTTCAGCTATCTCGGAAACGTTTAACTAGATTAAAAAAAGATTCTTAACATATCTGCTTCCGAAACTGTAGCGCCAATATTTATAGTTTCGTTGGGGACGCAAGAAGTTAATTATTCACCATTGCTTTCATGAAATACCAGGAATACAAGAACATATTAATAATTTAACTTGTTTTCTAGAGAAGTAATATTGCATTGTAATTGGGTTTTCCAAATCTACCTGTTTATCTAATTGGGGGTTTCAATGGGGTTAGCATAAACTATAGTCCGTTCATAATTTGTTGATAGCTCACTGCAAGTTTGACCCTCATTAGAGAACTGAAATACAGAGAGGACAGCTAATAAGATATAATAACAAAAACCAAACTAAAACTGGCAGTTTAAGATGTTTTCGACTAACCCACCTTGTATCTGAAGAAATACAATACAGCAATAAAACTTTTAATCCGATTACGTAGGTAATTTGAGTGGAAATGAGTGACCAGTGTCGTAGAGTATATGATTAAAACATTAGTTACTTTAAATAAATAAATATATTAATATTCTTAAACTGTAGGTACTGTAAACTGTATTTTTATTTTAAAAAAATTTCTTTATTTTATTCAAAAATAATAAGTTACTTGCAATTTGTAAAAGATACATTTATTTAATTAATACCTATTTTTAAATGATATAAACTACGATTACTTACAAAACTATTCAAATTCAAAATAAACAGGATCATTTTCGGAATCCGAGTCGTCTTGCAGGTTAATAATTAGCGGTTGTGTCTCTACAGTCGCATCAATTATATTGTCAAGATCCCACATTTTTTGTTCTTCTTCTATTGCATGTCTTACTGCATCTCGCCAATTTTGTTCTGTAATATGTTGTAAAGACTCATATAACAATTCACGTACAGCTTGTATTTTATATGACGTATTTTTTCTAGCCACATAGCTTTTCATTTGTGCCCAAATGAGTTCAATTGGATTTAATTCGCAGTGGTAGGGTGGAAGTCTAAGGACTGTGATGTTTCGTCTTTCCGCCATTTTGTCAACTACGTATTTCTTGAACTTAGATTTGTGTTGCCGGGCAATTTTTAAAAGTTCTGCTTTAACCATTCCATCTTCGTAAGGCAGGGACTTATTCCGCAGCCAGTCAATGATATCCTGTTTCTTCCACGCAGTCGTTGGAAGTCTTTCAACTAGTCGTGAATGATAAGGTGCATTATCTAATACTATAATTGAGTTTGGTGGTATATGTTCAATCATCTGCTCAAAATACTCTTCGAAAACATCAGCTGTCATCTCCTCGTGATAGTCCTTTGTGCTTTTGGATTCAAATTCCAACAAACCATGCTTAGCGAATCCTTTTTCACTGCCAATGTGAGAAACTATTAATCTACTGCCTTTACCAGAGGGTGGGGAAATACCAGTAGACTAACCTTCCATAAAGGCTTGCCTGGAGCTTGATATATTTTTATCTGTCCAAATTTTTATGAGAGTATGACCTGCGTTTACCCACGTTTCGTCCTGATAGTAAATTGGCCTTCCTTCAGCCCGAAATTTTCGTATAGATCTTAGATACTTTCTTCTCCAACATATTATCTCTTCCCGGTCAATCAAAAGTGATTTTCGGTCTGATTTCTCCCACCGGAAATTTAATTCTTTTAAAACTTGCCACAATTTGGTTCGTCCGACATGAGGCAAATCCGGGTCGTCTCTAACTTCTTGTAAAATTTTGTTCAAGTTGGGTATTTCTTTTTTGTAAAAAAATTCGTGAATTTTCCTTCGAATACCATTTTTGGCAAATTCATCAATTTCAATAGGTTTTCTCCCCCTCTTTAAGTATTCGTGTGTATTTGGGTTAGCTATACCTTTTTTTTTCTTTCTGATAGGAACCTATATATTGTTGACTCCCCTACGCCCGTCATGTTGGCACAACTCTTGATTATGTTCTGAACAGTCTTTGTGGGATTCTGAGAAACCAGAGCATCGTGAACGTTCAAAACAATAGTCTTCTCTCTTGGTGAATAGACAGACTTACTGACTGTACGCAACAGTACCGGTGTAAAACTTGATGATGTTGATGATGATGACGAAGCCATCGCAAGCAATCAAACAAAACAAGCAGGAACGAAAGGTACGTATATGTTTGTAGGAATATGAAAAAAAGTTACTCACGCACTGCACAAAATTCGCAAAATAAATATTAGAGACGTTAATTACTGCCGTAGACGCCGAAACACCAACGAGCCGTAAATTAAATGCGATTGAAAAATGTACTAAACCAAAAATTATTTTCGTTCGTAACAACTTCACCCTTTCAAGGCAAGTTTCGAATATAAACTGAAGCTTTATATTTAATGAATAAACACCTCAGGAACCTCCGCCTATGATTTTACGAGTTTTACGACCGTTTTATGACTTGGGCCCTCATTTTGTGCTATCGACAAATTATGAACGGACTATAGTGATTTTAGGTGTCCCCAAAACAAAAGATTGAGGTCCGGTGACCTAGGGGGCCAATGCTCAGTGCCTCTTTTCCAATCCATTGTTGGGATATGCTACGTCTAAGAAATTTCTTGCTATCACACTAAAATGAGCAGGAGCTCCATCGTGCATAAACCAAGAGTGATTTCGGAGACCAATGGGAACATCTTCCATAAGTTGGGGAAGCTCGTGTTCCAAAAAATGTAGGTAAGCATCTTCTTTCAAACGTAAGGGGAGAAAATAGGGCCCAATTGAATAATCGTAAAGTCGAGTATGGTACCAAAAAATCACTTTATAAACTCCGAACTGTGAATTTGTCAATTAATAGTTAAAAATGTGACAGCGAACTTCTATTTTTATAAAAAAACTTTCATAGCCTACTCGATTTAATTAACTTAATTTGCAAGCGGAGAGTGACAGAAATTATTGAAATCAAATTTGGCTATAAAGTAATATGCATCATACTTTTCGTTGGACCACTCGATATAAGTAACGGTTCTTTCTAGAAATCTGTAGTCGGTTCGATACTCAACTAGAGTTCTACCGGCGGTTGCCGACTGCATTCCTTCCGCGGTGATGTCGTGTATTTGTTCGCTGGCCGGCATATCGGTCAGGAGCGACCTGAGATTCATTACAATTACAATAAAACCTTAGACCGAAGAACATTCTGCTGGTGAGCAACAAAAAAAGGTCAGCGCAAGAGGCTGCAGTGTTTTTTGGAGACTTGGACTAAATGGACAAGTCAGACAGCTCCCAAGGTACCAAAAAAACAGTCAGCTGAATTCTGTAAACGAATTTCTTGTACAACAGTTCATTCATCTTCTACATAGTTCAATATTCATGAACCACAATAAAACGGGAAGTTCCAAACTGTTCTAACGGGCAAAAACCACCAATAAATTTTCCCCAACATCCAAAGCTCCATCCCCTTCGCTTATCTCGGGAAAAACACATATTCGCAATGTGAGACAGAGATGAGAGAAAAAGGGAATCCTCGTTTGGGTAATTCGGAAGAAGTAGAATTGGGTTGGGAATACTGTTGAGCGTTCGTATATATAAATTATGAAGTTTATCACGATCCGGAAGTAATGGAGAAAGTTCAGCGTACAAATATTTTCAGTAGGTACGTAAATGTTATGAGAGTTGCCGAATAATTGCTTTCCAACTATTCAAACAACGGTCCCTACATCACCAGCAAGAGAGAGAGAAAGAGAGTTACCATGTAATAATAATAATAATAACTTTATAAGAGCGGAGTTCTTGTTTCGCAAGAAGTTACAAATAATATGTAAGTACATACATATTTGTATAAAAGTAAGTATGGTCCCACCTTAAGTTTCGATCTATGTAGACGCCCAAGTATTTGATTTCTCTCAAGGAATCTATTTTTATTGCTTTTCCTTGTTCGCCGACATCAAGAGTTTTAAATGGACAATCATTGGATAGATTGCAGCTAAAAGGAAGAAAATTAGTTTTTTCCAGATTCACTGTCAGGGGCCTTTGGTCAAACCATTTTTTGAGCCAGTGAAAATCTGTTTCTACGTTCTTTTTCAAATCAAGCCAAGTGTCTGCCTCCAATTATTTCTCCAACGCTGTCCAAATTGAATAATTCATTTAGATATACATTACCAATATCAATGACAAAGTTTTAAACGACTTTGTGGCTTCCGAATTCATTTTTAATTTCTGACAACTCACTCACTAATATCGTCATTGGCTTCGCAGAAATAGGTCAGATAATAACCGAATTATTGGTATCGTCAATTACAATAAAATGGTTATCGAGCATGCGACTTACTCGTAAGCCGTTCCATTCGCGTCATCCAGTCGAAGTTTCAAGAACGGACCCTTCAATTACGTGGGGGATGATTCACCCAACCCCTCTGTGACTTGTAGACCTTTCATGGCGTTTTTACACGAACTTTCAAATAATCAAGGGAAAAAGAGCACGATTTATGTTGCAAACTCGTTTCAACAGGATTATATGGCTTTCAACTTTCGAATAAACATGTCAAATGTTTGTATTTGCTTGTTTCAAAAGTCGGTTTAGGGAACATGTCATTCAACGCAAAACCCAAAAGAGACAAGAGGAAAAAGTTGGGCATATATAGACTAGAATGTGGTGACAGTCCAGCAGCTTATGCAGGCCAGACAGGCAGAATTTTCAACATAAAATACCGGGAGCATGTATTATCGGATAAAACATTAGCTATATATAGACATCTTCAAGAAACAAATCATACAATAAATAAAGAAAACATAACATAAATATCTCCATGGGTGCAGTAAAGGAAGAGAGATAAATTTGTTGAAGCATGGGAAATGAATAAATTGTACAAAAAACCCATTTTCAAAACGCTAAATGATCAACCAAAACTATGCTCGTCTCTTAATGGTCTAATAAACCGAAACCGGTCGTAACAAATAATAAACTTATAGTATAACAATTTTCAATTGAAGGTAATTCATATACAAGTTGAACTGAGAGCTAACGGCATCGCTATTGTAAATAATTGAAAAGTAAGATGATTCCATAAAATTTGCCCCCGTAACAAGATAGCTTCTGCATATCCATAGGATGTACGAGTAAATAGGTGAACCAGTTCGTTAAATACTTTGAAACATCGGTAAACTGATCAACACTTCGCAGGTCTATTATATTTGCGTCCTTAAAATGCCATAACTAGTCATTTGTTTTCTTAATTATCAAGCGCCCTTATCTGCATAGGCGTAGTGTGTTCTGGTAGCGGTTATCGATTGCCAAAGTTCGGATGTCTCTGTTAGGAAACCCTATAATTCAATGTCCAGCGTGGTATTGGCCAAGGAAGTGGTTGTTTTCCGCCATTACCACAACCTACGGTGTAGGCAGTTGGGGGAGATGAATAGGTATTTCGATATTTTATTTGGAAATGTTTACTTTCTCTTACAGTAAAACTTGTATTAAAAAATTAGATACCTCGAGCTATTATTTTTAACGTACAAAATACATCTCCCACTGTCCTTCAGAACGTATTCAATTCTCCATATCTCGAATCGCACAATTTTCACATCCAAATATTTACATCGTTTCTCCTATCTACCATTTCTTTTGTGTACAGCATGAATCATTCATGATGTGTTTACCATTAGAATTACGTTTTGGTTTCGAACTATAGCAATAGGCAATAAATAAACAACATTACGGTTAGAAATACCAGATAACGAAATCTGTTCACAATTTCCCACTAGATCCTAACCCTAAATCGATCCCAATAGAAGCCCTGATAAAAATATTATCGACGACCGATCAAAAATAAGCGACATTAGACACGTGCATACCAACTGCCAAATATACTTGAAATTTTTGTTATTGGGATGTGATTCATCACTGGTTTCAACTTGTGTGTTATTTTCAACGATATTTGTTCCCTGTATCCTATTTTGATCTTTGTATTGTGGTGTTTATAATAAAGACTGGACAGAGGCGTCGGTCAAACCAATTATTATAGGGTATCAATAACAAACCGGGAATGTAAAAGTCTTGTTTGTAGTCCAGTATTATTATGAGAAAAAAATTTAACGGATATAAATGACGCAGAAAAGAAGTTATTCAGTATTTTTCAATTCTGTTTGCAGGAATGGATTATTGGAAGTTGGTTCTACGAGAAAACGTAAAGCGCGTGTGTTGGAGTTAACTTTTTATCGCACAGCTTGCCAACTTCATTGCAAATGGGAGCCTAAAAGGGCTGACATTGAGATTTATGAGGGATGAGAAGAACAACTAGGTAAATGGAGAAGATGTAGGTAAGTGAAAACATGTTGCCATTGAAGTCTATGAGAACTGAATGACAAGATCTTTCAAGTACTAACTGAAAGATATTCCAAGGGCTCAGATCTGGGGAATACGGTGGACGCGGAAGCAATTTGAAGCCCAATTCATGCCATTTTGCCATCGTTTTCAGTGACTTGTACAGTGTCTTGACGAAACATCACTCTCTCTTTCTTCAAACGGAGCCATTTTTAAGCGATTTCGTACTTTAAACGCTCCAAAGGCGCTATGTAATAGTCGTTTTTCATGGTTCTTTCCTTTTCAAAGGTTGAGTTTCCTGGTGCAAAGTCCGAATCGAAGCAATGCATCAACACAAAAAATTCATTTCTATCCATTGTCTTCAAACCACCACAAATTACTTTACTCAAAATGTTCTATCCTACAAACTAACAGTCCAACAGCTGTGCAATTTGTACACAAGCCCCTAAAAATCGTATGTTTCAACCCATCTATTGTTAAATTTTATATTTTCAACACTGTTTTTTATAATTTATATTTTATTTTTATATTCCTTTCAATTCCTTTCCTTTATATTCCTTATAATTTGAATTGTAAATCGCATGATTTAATAACATAAAAATGAATAAATTACTTACTTACTTACTATTTACTTCATATGATATCGAGATACAGGATCTACGTCGCCTTTTGATATTTTGTCTACTTTGACCAAATCCTCGATTAGGCTAATGGGGAATGTTCCTCAATTTGGGTTATTACAGCAAAGGCAAGTTTGAACAAAATAAAGTTGAGTTTAATCACAAACCCACAGGAATAACGTAACTATTACAGCAAAGGCAAGTTTGAACAAAATAAAGTTGAGTTCAATTCATGAGTTTTTCAAATTCACTTTGAAAAGTATTCAAATTGACCGTTTCAAATGTTAGGTTTTAATTTTTTAAGGGATTTGTTTCTAATTCACATATTGGCAACAGCGCCTGTATCAAGTCGAAATAATTTATACGTACCTAGATATTCTACTTTTAAAAAGGAAAATTATCTTTATAAATCAACAATTAGGGCAAAACGTTAATTATAGTTCAATACCACCTCCACAAGACACATAAACAACAGTTGTTTTGTTATTTATTTATATAGAGGAAGATACTTAGATGACCTACTTAGATGACCATAGTTTTGATTACGGTGTGAAATGATGAGGCCGTTTTTCATCTAGTGCCACATATCAACGCATAAATTTGGGGTTTTTCATGGTGGAACAGCTCAAACACTGCTCAAACTCATCAATTCGTTGTTTTTTGGTCGATTGCAAGCTCGCGAGACACCCACTTTGAACAGTGCTCTCGCATACCCAAATTTTCATGCACGGTATGTCCAACACGTTAATTTGATATCTTCAGAGCCTAAGCTTTCTCGATCAACTTCAATTTGAAGACATCCAAAATTATTTTGTAGGTTTTTTATGTTTTCGCCGGCAACACCCTCATTTCACCTCGTTTAAACTTGGCAAACCACTTCTCAACAGTTGATTTTCAAACTACCACAAGTTGCTTCACTCAGAATTGTTTTATCCTACAAACTAATAGTCCAACAGCTGTGCAGTTTGTACACGAGTCTTTTGAAGGTTAGGGTTAAATAAAAATCATATGTTTTAGCACATCTATCGTTAAATTTCATATTTGCAATACTATTTTTTATACTTCATATTTTATTTTTATATTCCCTTTAATTTACCTGCTATGATACCTATCGACATTCTGGATCTGCGTAGACAATTTTCACTGAGATAAATACTATTAACATTATAAGTATTATTATCTAATATAACTACGCGCTCAAAATTCCAAAATAGTACCAGTCTAAAAATCGTTACATCAAAGGTATTTAACCCCCAAAAATTCTTACATAAATGAACCGCACGCCCATGGTTTCGAAGTAAACTAACATCGTGATTATCGTGACCTCGTCTAAAGCAAGCAAAAACTCATGAGTGGATTTTTAAATTAATATGAATGATTTAATTCTTTCGACAGAAGTACATCAACATGTAAACACGTTCAAAGAAATTAGACTCAATTAAGCACGTTTATACTGAGCAGGTCTCTTTCTCTGAATATCTCCTTAACAACCCAAATATTTTTTTCAGGTGAAAACACAAGAACTACAGGAAAATCCTTGGACAGGTCGTACCTGCAGCCAATTGCGCAAGTAGGCTTTAACCTCAGCATCAGTATCGAATCTTTGGCCTCCCAAAGCTTCTTTGAGAGGGCTAAACACATGAAAGTCACAGGGTGACAGGTCTGGACTGTAAGGAGGGTGTTCCAATGTTTCCCACCACAGTTGCTCCAAGGTCAAGGCTGCTGTATGGGGGCGGGCATTGTCATGAAGAAGAACCACTGATCGATAGGTCTCGTCTTTTGCGGCGACATTCAAGTCGGACATAATCTCAATTTGTTACTAACAAGTGCAATTTTTTGTATGCTGTAAAATCATCAAAACAAATTTTCCTACACGCCATTCTGAATCAAATGAGCAGTCGCTGATATTTTTAGGACATTTTTCTCTGCTGTACGCGAATTTCAACCTGCGTACCTATGAAGCTATGAAATCCCCTCCGCCTTCCGTAATTCATAGAGTTAATTAGTCCCATAAGGAATCTTAATTATAGCGTGGAACACGCGTGCGATTACCAGTAAATGCATTCCTGTGTTATTGAATTCGAATTTATTTTAACGGAGACGTTTAGAGTTAGCATTTTCTACTTTTAGTCGTGTTTTGAGGATGGGTTTCGTGTAACGAAAAGAAAATAAATATTCGAGGACATGTTCCATGAAATAAACAAATAAATGTGCCACGTAATCATTTTTATTTGTCGCTCGGAATAATAATACTGGTGATATTTTGTTAAAACACAAAGAATTGGTTACGTATTTTAGATCAGTTCACGAATTGGGAAACAAAACAAGTGCTCAAGTTTATGACAGTCGAAAAAAGTGCAGAATATTCAAAATCACCCATAAACGATAATGATGTTCCTAAATCTTTCGGAGTTATTCAATAATCAATTATGCTGTGTAGACTGTCCCGACCGGCGTCTATTTGTTCGATGTTTGTACTGTTGTAAATCATCCCCTAAAAAAATAACGCCGGCCGCCGCTGGTCGCCGTCGATCGATTGTGACTTGGCCAAGGTCGCGCTGAACTCGACTTGCGCTTCGAGACTGTTCTAGATGTCGCGTCGCTTCGACAGAATTCCAGGAAGTTCCATATTGGTTTCCAGAGACTTCCATTGCGATATATAAACACTACCAACACGCAAACCGGGAAGTTTAGTTGAAAATGCAGTACGAAGTGTTTTATTAAGGTGATAGACATATGAATATAAGTCTGAAGTTTCAGTTGAAGTGCTTGGGTTGTATTGTTAGTGTAGCAAGTTAAATAAAGTTGAGTTTAATCACAAACCCACAGGAATAACGTAACAGTACTTATAATGGGACTAGGGGTCGTAACGACCGACTGCTCTTGTACCTAATTGGACCGACCCTTCTTCAATTAATGGGAGAATCTTTGTGTTATTAGGGGCCGGTATCTATGTCTTGTTGAAGTTTGAGCTCCCTTTCTTAGTGTTAAACTTATTCCTGGTTTTATTAGGAATTTTCGTGCGTTTGTAGGCAATGTCATGGCTGTTCTGCAGCTGTCGATTTATCAGTTCAGCCATAGCGACAACTTCTTTTATGCTCAGTGATACGCGTTTTGACGCTTCTTCTCGTGGTTCCGATGTAGAACGAACCACAACGAATAGATATTGTATTCCAATCAGATGGAGCACTATCACATCACTGTAGACAAGTGAGATTTGACACGTTTGGACTTTTTTTGTGGGGATATTTGAAGCAAAAGGTTAAAAAAAACATTAAAGAAATGCACTGCAGATATTATCGTATCTTATTTCTAAAGACACAATTCGAATTTGTTTTATAAATTTTCAATACTTGAAATCAATATCAATTCGAGCAGTTGTGATTGGAAATATATGCAAGAAAGAATGGTATTCAGCATGTCCTATATTTTGTCGCAGAAAACTTTAGACGCACACAAATTTTCATGGCTAGCCACGAATTTTAATGACCAATGGTGGTTCGGCGCACTCCTCTCCGTTAACGGTAAATTCCCCCAATTCGTGGCTGAAAATGGATCGGTTTTCAAGTATCGGTTCGTATGCACAGTTTTTAACACTTTACCGAAAATACTCAACAGTTATATTAGTTATGTCATTGCGATGGGCTCTTGAGAACCCGTTAATCCGGCCAGAACGACCAAATATCAAATCCACGACGCTCAATAAAAAATAATTAACGCTCCGATCGTTAATTAATTTCAATTCGTCCTCATTACAGGTGATACTTGTATGCAAATCTGCCGTATGCCAGCGGACTATCGAACGTTACATGAAAATAGACTCGAGCTGAATTTACATATAGATAACTTCGACAAACAAATACTTGATAAGTCCGGAGTGAGGACATAATAAAATAAGTTGTGTGTGTGTGTCAGATGGTCGGTTTCCAGGAAACCACGATAGAAAATACGTGCAGTTAATGCTGAAAAACTATTAGTGCGGGACTGTTGGGTCTTCGAGAGAGAGAGAGAGAGCTAACGATAAGATTATAAATGGGTTAATTTTTCACAGGGCCTAGTTTACGTACGTACGCATTTACGTACGTAGGACACCAAACCAAAAAACTAACAAACATCTTCAAGCCACTGAACATCAACATCACATACAAGCCGAACACGAAGATAACACAAAAAATAAACAACTATGAAAAAGAAGAAGACAAAGACCAAAACGGGATATACAGTATACAATGCTCGGACTGCAACAAATTCTATATCGGCCAAACCAAGAAAAAACTGATCCAAAGGTACAATGAGCACAAAAAGGCATACATAAATCCAACA
>NW_019291118.1:93409-111120 GCF_000500325.1 Leptinotarsa decemlineata | reverse complement strand
TCAATAACCGAAAAAAGTTTGTGTCCAAATTTACCCAACTAGATAACTTTCGTATAATTCGACCAATCTTTTGAGAATATCCATTTATTTTCGGCAGAGCAATAGAAAGAATAGTAAAAAACGGTTGAAGAAAGCAAAAATTTGTAATTTTCACAAAAAAAATGCGAAGAGACAAACTGTAGTTGAAAAAGATTCATTTCATTTAAAAAAAAATCAAAATCAACTTCTATGATGAGCAATACGAAGTTCAACGAAAATTGGATATCATAGATTTTGGGATTCAATAATATTTATAATAATGATGAAAATGATAGCGAATCATGAGAGTTTCTCTGGGCACCTGATTCTCGGACCCAATGATCACTCATCTGACGGTGTGTGTGGTGGTTATTGATTGATAATACTCCTCCGAATATGTTGAAGTTACTCTCTCAGGTTCAGATGACAAAAATGATTATGATTATTTTAATTTTCTCTCATCCCATCTCTATCACACGAAGCACAAAGTTCTATTCTATGGCCCCCTCACTTACCTGAATAATACCTCTATAAATCAAACGATATCAAGTAAATATAACTCAATCCACCCAATACAAAAATGCATAGCCTTTACCTTTCAATTTGGAAGGGTATTCTAAAGAACTGTTCGAAGTTAGGCTGTAAACTTTTCATTTTAAAATAGGTTGGAATGATGTTATATATTTGGCAAATTTGGTAATTGAATGATCTCCTGAAATATTAAGTTTCAAATATATATCATACACATTTCCACGGCAAATTTTGTTTCATGTTTTCCATATTCAACCAACCCATTTCATACAATTTATAGGATTTTCTTTATGTTTTCTTATTCCATAGTTTTTATACTTTTTTATATTGGTTATTTATTTGAAAGCCATAAATCGTAAAGTATCATGAAGTGAAAAAACATAACGTCGGCCTAATTGTAAAACCATGTAACTCCACGAAAATCAGTTTCGAGTTTATTATACCAAATTGTTGTAGAAAATGCTCTACACCAATGATATAAACCTCGTACCTCCAAAAAATTCGTTGAATTTAATAAAAAGGAATTTCCAAACCACGTATCTTTTGTTAGGGTTTTTTGTTATTTCCAACCCACTAACTCCTAGTTGTCCATGTGTTAGTAATAGTCATGTCAACAGTGCTCTACCAAGTGNTTCAGTTTTAGCCATTTTACTCTCTGTCATACACACTCACTTAATACAGGAGTGACAGGTGACATAGAGTTGATTCGAAAAGAACTGTTATTTAACACTTCAACACCTTAGTCTACCACAGTCGCGTGATGGGTATACACGCACCTGACGCAAGGTGCAGGGCCTGTCGCGAGGCGCCCGAAACCCTAATGCACTTACTATCAGCATGTCCAGCATATGCGGTCTCAGCCGCATATTACCATCTACAACACTCTTACGGTATTGACAAGACCCCGGTGTTGCCCTACGTTCCGGGGGATATTGAATCCGTTGTGGGGAACGAGAAGTGCTGAATTTATTGGAACTATTCGTTCCCCACCCTCAGGCTCATACAACCTAATACGCCTAATGTCGTCCTTCTCGACCACCAGAACAAGACGATATTGTCGTGGAGCTTTCAGCTCCTGGCGAGACGAATATCGTCCGAAAAGAGAAGGAAAAACGGATTAAATATCGAACCCCACCAGGCCACTCTGTCAAGATGGTTGTTCTGATTATTTCAGTCCTTGGTTGAACGATCCCCTATCTACTCTCGAATCTTAAAATCATACCGGCTTGCCGCACTAAGGCAGACATCTTAGCCGGACGGATGCAGAAGGCTGTCATTCTTGGCTCACTACACTTGCTCAGGACATATGATTCTCGGACCCAATGATCACTGACCCACGGTGTAGGGAGTGGTCGTTGGTTGATAATGCTGGCGCGCCCTTCCAAATGTATCGGGGCTTCGGGGGATAGGGCCTGACTAACGCATACTTCGGTAAAAAAAATATTTATTGGGTGAAATAGAATATAACAACCAAGAGGGGAAGTTCAAAACTACAATGTAGAACACTACAGGTTTGTTCTACCATGTAACAAATACAAAAAATAAAAAGAAAATACAAAAAGAAATACATTATGAACCTTATATCGATCATTCGAATGACGAAAAAAAAAATTACATATGGATAAATTATTGAGTAGTTGAGTTTGTTTACGTAGTAGTTCAATTTTCAAGTTTTGCCTAAAAACACCTATTTCAAAATGTTTTAAATGAGGGGAAAGTTTACTGTAAAACATTGCATATCTGATACGTGGATACCATAATATCACTTTTGAGTATACTGCACTTATTATCACTGAACAAATCACAAGTAGAAGACGCTATGATGAAATTTCTGAATGATTGTAACCTGAAGTTGTAGACGAGACTAAATGTGATTCCGATGTGCACATTTTCTCATCCTTGAAATTGTTTCTTTCGGCGACCTACCTATTATGTATTCTGTGCAAAGTAACCCTAATCGACCCCTGGGTGTGAAAAGTAATACCCTAAAACCCTATCCCTTGTTTAGGAAAGAAGCTAGAGAAGAAAAAAAATAGTCTCTGGCTATTATGGACTATGCGTCTGAGGGCAAAAAAAATGATCTATCATGAAAATAATTTAGTGTTATGCTAATACCCACCTTTTGGTATTTCTAATATGCAATAGTTCAATTTGTTATTCAACAAAAAATATACCTCATTTTCAGCCTCATTACCGATATGCAGAATTGACTGAGGTGATCTTTTCTCAAGCGTTTCCATACTAATATAAAAACAATTGAGAAAGCTATTATATAGCGAAACACGTGTTGCGGTTTTGTTAATTGTCCAGTGAAAATCTCACTATTAAGTATCGGTCAATTCGGTATAAATAATGAAATCCAATAATTCACTGAATAAAATCAGAATTACTTCAAATACTGTGACTTTTCTTCTATATTCAGTAACTTGGGGTTATAGGCGAGTTTAGGAGGCTGTTAGAAAACTATCTTGGAACACTATTAGACGATGAATCTTTCAGAATAGCAGTAGGACTTAGGATGGGTTCATCTATTTGTGTTTTTCATACTTGTGTTTGCGGTAGTATAGTTGATGAGAAAGGTACACATGGTTTGAGTTGCAGGAGAAGTGCAGGGCGTATATCTCGACATCACCAAGTGAACGACATATTGAAAAGAGCTATGTTGTCAGCGGATGTTTCTGCAATTCTGGAACCCTTAGGTACCAAATACAAAATATGGAAAAAGTAAAATTGAAAGAAGTCTTCGAAGCAATAGAACCTCAAGTGGCGACCGAAAAGTTCATTAGTTTTGTACAGGATNTTACCGATATGCAGAATTTACTGAGGTGATCCTTTCTCAAGCGTTTCCATACTAGTATAAAAACAATTGAGAAAGCTATTATATAGCGAAACACGTGTTGCGGTTTTGTTAATTGTCCAGTGAAAATCTCACAATTAAGTATCGGTCAATTCGGTATAAATAATGAAATCCAATAATTCACTGAATAAAATCAGAATTACTTTAAATACTGTGACTTTTCTTCTATATTCAGTAACTTGGGGTTATAGGCCAGTTTAGGAGGCTGTTAGAAAACTATCATATATTATATCATAATGGAAGTCGATCCAAGTAGAGAGGCATGAAACGAAATGAACTTCAGTGAAAACTCTTCTTCATTCTGATGTTGAACTTGAGTAGGCCTCGTCAAAAGATAAAAAGAGTTTTTTTTTTTCAGAATCATCAGTTGTACTTCTAATTGATGCGTTTTTTTAGTGTTGTGTAGAAAAAATTTAAAAAACTTATTGAATTTGGATTTTTCTACAAATTGCATTTTTTCTGATATATTCTTCGATAGTTCTGCATTGAAATGAAATGGGCACCAAATATAAAAAGCAAATGATTTTCAGAAAATTTTGTTGGAACAGGTGGAAAAATGATACATAAAAAAATATAAATCTTTCTAGAACGTTTGTATTCAACACTCTGCAACACTCAGTTTCGGTGGAAAGCAAAAAAATGATTTTTTACCCCTAAATTTTCCCCATCTGATCAGCTGTATGTTTGATCCCCATTCAATCTATCTGTTCTCTTATACACACCGTATCTTCTACTTGTGTTAATGAATTTCACGCTGTCATCAATTTTTTCTTTTTCTTATATTTGTAAAAGGATTCACATTGGGGTTTCTTTCTGATTCTCTTCAGTTTCTCATTTGTACAACTCCCAGTTTCACATAATTTTGCATATAGCGTCGTAAATGTTTTCGCACATACTATTACTCTTTTGAGATATCAGTTCTGGTACTTTCTCCGTGCGTCTTCCGCATTTCCATTCGCTAATCAATGAATGGAGTGCATGTCAGCTATTTCGTTTCTGGTAAAATTATTCATAATAGAATCACTGATAATTGACAACTCTGACTTTCACTGATTTGACTAAACTCTAACCGTCATCTGGACTCCAAAGCAGTTGTTCATGATCTTCAAAGTAGCCTCCATTCATTTTTCTCGAAAACGAAGCTAGGTATGAAGTAAACATAAGCAACGAAAAAGTTGTATTTTCAGTTGATTTATGTAAAAAAATTGAAAACAACTATTTCCCAATATTGTTGGCTGTAGTGCCCAATCAGACTCCACTGAACCTAATAATTTCAATCCAGTTAGGAAGAAATAAGCGGCTCATTACTTTAAATAACTGTAGCAAATTTCAACCAAATCTGAGTAAGGAAGTGCATGATATTTCCTAAATACATTTTTTCAACTTACTTCAATCTGAGAAACGAAGCATTTCCGGACATATATTCATGAAAACTTTTTTTCTGAAAACGACCTAATGAATCGCCCTCTGAAGTTTCATAAACATTCTGTATATGGCAGAGAAATAGGTAAAATTCAATTCACAGTTTTTCATTTCAGTTTTTTTTATGTTCGTTTGCATACCACAAAAAAAATCTTTTATTATCGAAATAAGACCAACATCGGAGATGAAAATCAGTTTTGTGGAAATTAGATACATACTGGTAGGTGAATATAACTAAAAAAAAGATTTCAGTGAATGTGTATGAAAATTGTAAAGAGTGGAAGAAAGTTTAAAATTAATTTGATTTTAGCTTCCTTTCGAAGTAAATTGAAATTTAACATCGAAGTGTCTCACCCCTTTGACTTTAGATGTCAGCAGTTTTGGAAATATCACAAATCCCACGGGTATGATGAAAATAAAAGCACTAAACGAACCAATAGCCAACTTCACTGGAAATCTCATTTTGATTTTTTTTTTGTCATACACCAACGTATCACTCGATGATTTTGTAATGAAGCCAATCCAGAACAGTTGTAAAACTATGATTCAACTAATCGTACTCTATCATCAACTATTTTTCTGTGCATACGTCTGGGAGGACTGAACATGCTATGACATTTTCTAAGGGAATCAGAGTAGGGATAATATAGTATCAGTATTGGTTGCTAGCCTCTTTTCTCTTTATTTATTAATTTGACATAACTTCAACTGCTTGTATGCGATCGAAAGGACTGAATAAAATAATGTTTTGGAATAAGGAGATGACCAGGGAACTTTTAATTGGTTACTAGAACAAGTAGGACTGTAATTACGGTTCACTTTAGCGGAAATAATAACGATAATTGCATATCTCCTTGCAAAACCTTAGTCAATTCGGTAATCGATTGACTGCAAGTGAAATAAGATAACTGAATTGATGTGTATCGTCCTCATATTTATTAATAAAATTGGTGTTGTCGTTCATGAAATACTGGGTGTCTACGAGTAGAATAGGTTGATTTCATTGGGCTAGTTGACTGATCTTCATCAAGGAGATGCCTTACGAAAGTGACAAATTACTTAAATTTCATATCTATATCTGTTAAAATAAAATATGTTGAAATATGTTTTTCATTAACCAACTTTCTTCCCCTACAAACGACAACTCTCAAAACTTGAAGCTTGTGCGAGCTAGGGAGTAACGAGGTCTTACTCTTTAACGTGTGATACCTAACACGTTATATTTTTCATGGTCTTGTGAAGTTTATTTCAAAATGTTACGTTTTTCAAATAACAAAGTTTTTGAATAGGGTACTCCAGAGTTGAGTAAATTGAACATGGAAACAATTTGGAGCCAAGAGCAATATTTCAGAGCTCTCGCAATTTTATACAGAAAAGGAATCAATTTCGTACAAAAAATTCTGAGAAGTACCAAATTCAAATACAATATTATTTGCAATGTGGAATGGAATATTATTTTCTTAATGAATATCCTAAAATTGATGCTACAATTATATGATATTTTGAACTTTTCCATCCACGTTCTGTTATTAGTTGTGACATATTGAGATCGTTTTATGTCAGCTGATCCTACTATCGCTCTCTCGAAGAAATTTTTCGAACGAGAAAGAAGCTGCCTATTTGGGCTATCAATGGTCGTTTTCGAGATATTTTGAAGAAAGTAAAATTTCTTCGAGGGCCCGTAACTTGGTTACGAAGACTTTTAGGAAAAAAAGTTATATGAAGTACTGGTGATATTTTGACCCCATCTATACATTCCCGAGAGGAAAAGAGGAAGTCTAGGGACACCCTGTATTTATCTTGTCTTTTTAAAGATGAGTTTGTCACGAAGGAAGTGCAAATATACTAGTGATTTATTCTGTTATATTTGTGGTATTTATATATCAAGAAAACAAAACAGAAATATCACAGACTTTGTTAAGGAAACTTATGCTGAATATTTCGGTTTTAAAATGGACAAATTTGATAAATCATGGGTTCCTATTAGAGTTTGTTGGTCTTGCGTTGAGTCTTTGCGGTTGTGGAAAAAAGGTGAATGTTATGGATTAGACTTTGGTATTCCTATGATCTGGATGCAGCCTAAGAATCATTTCGATGATTGTTACTTTTGCATAGTAGATGCTAAAGGTTTTAATCGAAATCAAACGTGGAGATATCCAGACTTACAGTCTACAAAATGTCCTGTTTTACACAGTGCCACAGTGTTTCAAAAGTGATTCGCATGCCCTCAGAAACAATGAGGTTGCCAAATTCACAGAAATCGAATCAGTCTACCAGTGGAAGTGAATGGGGGGGTGAAACATCTACGCTAAAGTTGTTTTCTCATATTGAACTCAGTGATTAAATACATGATCTGAATTTATCAAAACTGTTAGCTTCAAGATTGAAAGAAAAAAATTATCGGCACCGACAGTAACAATTACAACGTACAGGACGCGAGCTATTACAAATTTTTGATGAAAATGAAGGATTGGTATACTGTTATATACGCCACCTACTGAGTGGCGTCTTCTTATCGATAGCTGTAAAAGAAATTTAAAATGCGTCTTACTGCATAATGGAAATAAATTTGCATTAATTCCAATTGCCCATTGTACAAAACTCAAAGAAAAATATGAAAATGTCAAATTAGTTTTAGAAAAAATCAATTACTCGGAGCATCAATGGTCGATCTGTGTGGATTTGAAAATGGTTAATTTTTCACTTGGTCAACAAAGTGGATACACGAAATACCCTTGCTTCATTTGTATGTGGGACAGTGGAGCAAAGCAACGTCTTTGGGAACAATATGTTTGGCCTGAAAGAAATTCTTTAACTGTCGGTAAAGCTGATGTAATAAGAGAGCCGTTGGTGAGCAGAGACAAAATTATACTTCCACCATTGCATATCAAGTTAGGAATGATAAAGCAATTCGTAAAAGCTTTGGACAAGGAAGGAGATTGTTTTAAATATATTTGTAGAAAATTCCCAAAACTTAGTATGGAAAAGTTGAAAGGTGGAACATTTGATGGTCCTCAAATACGTTATAAAAGAAAAGCTCTTAAAAGGCGTTTCATGGAAATATAACATGTTTTTGAAATTTCCCTCTCTATTTACTTCAAAGTATCATATTTTATTTCCAAATAAAACTGAGATTTTAAATACATCTGTCATTTTGTTTCTTGTTTTCGAATTTTTGTAATGTAAAATGAAAATAAATATTTGAAAGAAAACCAGAGCAAATCTTAGAAAACCATTGGTAATTTCATAAATTGTGAGTATAAATACACCCAAAATCAATCTTATATCTAGGGCAACAAAACCACTGCAGACCAGTGTAATTTATTCACAAGTCTTTTGAATTTAATATGATAATCCAATAATAATACAGAGAATTCCATTATTTGCAATGTAGATCACTATTGATAGTAGTGTGAATTGGCATCGTTGTCGATGCCAGCGATGGAAGCAAATGATAGCTGTGGGTAGGAATTCGATGACACATTTTTTTTTGATAGTTTTAGTATTCATGAGTTAGTGTGAGGTATTAGTGGTAGAGATAGAAAAATAAGAATGATGATGTTTTCATTAATTTTTGGTCCTCAATAGAGTATAGTTCGTTGAATGTAGTACATTGGTCAATTGATGTTTGAAATATTATTGAAATATAAGGGTGTAGAAGTGGAAGTTCAGTGTATTATATATAATTGAAGTTCACATCAGAAGTGGGATAACAATAGTGAATAACAATAGTGTAGCTGAGAAATTGTGAAAAGACGAAAGGTCAAAATTTCGATCGAAAATTTGGGAAAAAATGAAGTCGACAGATTTCTACTTTATCATCCAGTGAATCTCATTCTCGACCTTGTCAAAAGTGAGGTTGAAAAAAAAATGAAAACAACGAAACGAAAGGAACGTGAGTAAAAATGTTTATAGTGGTTTGAATATTGATGAATTACTGATTCCGGAATTCGGTCCAGCATGTGAAGTTATTAATTCGTAAGTTGGACAAGTGAAATAGATGAACTGAAAAGTATCTATCGAATATCAAATTTACAACTGGCAGATTACACGAAAATGCACTTAAATGATACCACACATTTAAACAAGTGTTTTTTTGCGAAAAAATATGTAGACATTTCTTTCAGAACTATGCCTAGTTACATCGATTTCAGAAAAGTCTGTTGATTGTAGCTGTGAACAATTCACATGAGATGGGCAAAAACTAAGTCATTATCGCCTTTAAAGAACTTGCTGACATGAATAAACTGAATTCAAATATCAGTAACTAGAATATTAGTTTGATTATTGAGGTTTTATGAAACAAGGTCGATACAGTTTCCGGTAGGACACTCAAGTTCACGTCAGGAGGGTTATTATGCTGGCATTAGTCTGGGTGAGCAAAAAGTAATGGCTGGTGAAACATGAATTTTCCCAAGTTCTTCAAAGGTATTTTAGGATATTTCAAAAGGTGTATCAGAATTGTAGCACTCATCACACGGCTACCTGAGGAGGATACGCCATTTTTGTTATCTGAAGATCAGGAAGTGACTTTCAAAGACAGTGCTCCTTACATCCAGACCAATAAGGTCTGATCTGAGCTTTATAAAGCATCAAAACTTGTTCGGGTTTTCTGTTTCGGAACAGTGTTCCAAGTTTTTGAGAAGTAGCCTTTGCATTTTCAGTGACATGATTGTGTCACGACATATGGAGGTCTATTTTAACCCACAAAAAAATGTCAAACCAAAAATCGGAATTTTCTGTTCTGACATTATCTTTTTGAAAAAAAAAGCATGCTTGTGTTTTCGTGGCATTGAATCGAACCTGATTATTTTCACCCAAATTCGAAATCACCTCTAAATCCTCACTGAGAGATGTCACCTCCTGCTGCCAGTAAAGATGTGCATCCGCAGCCGATGTACTGGAATCTAAATACAATGACAAGTGTGCTGTCGTCAGCAAACCTATATATTGGATCCTTGTTTTTTTTCTCCAATCGTTTTTATACAATGAAAAGAGGGTTGGAGACAATATGGCCCCCTGAAGAATACCAGCGTTTATCGAAGTTGGAGAACCATACACAAAAATTATGATAGCATAGAATTTTGGCCAGCAAAACTTTACGCCACAAACGGTCAAAGGCCTTAGAAATATCGAGTGCAACAGCTCTTGACTCTCCATGTTTCTCGATTGCGTTATTCCAAATATGGGTGACATATAATCTTTGTTTCCGAAAGCCATATTGATGATCGCTCAAGATGTTAAATACTTACAAATATTTGAGAATATGGTGGTTCATGGTTTACAAAGCGACTGGTTTTAGTTACTTGGAAGATTTTTTTTGTCGTTTTTGAAAAAAGGCTGAACTTCCTTGCAGGACAGGTTGAAAAATCTGCAAAATACTGTTGCAAGTACGACAACAGGCACTTCATCAGGACCAGCATTGATATTGAGCTGTTTCAAAACTCGCCTGACTAGACGTTGTCGAAAACTAATTTTCGGAATTGTGGATTCTAGTGTGACGATAGTGGGTGGTACTTTTCCCAGAAAATTGACTGTGGAGTGGAAAGCAAATTGTTCAGCTAGTTCAGCTAGTTCAGCTACTCTACTTTTCAAGAGTTTCGTGTGTATTCGATGGGTTATCGGTTTATAGATGTTCAGATCTTAATGCAATTTATGTTCACAGAAAAATGCAAGATACATAGAGTTGGCAGATGGTGGTTACGAGATCGAGAGTTAGATATTGAAAATATTTACCTGGTTTGAAGGTAGAGCACGTTGACTTAACTGCGTTCCGGTTGAGGGTTACGTCAATCTTCTGAGTAGGTATTGATGTTACTATAGATGATTGGATTCTTGCTGCTTGACTACAAAATGATCAGTTGAAATCAGATGAAAGAATATCATGAAAGGATGACAAAGTACTGAATGACAAGTTCGTAAACAACATGATCAGTTGAAGTCAGATGAAACAATACGATGAAAGGATGATAAAGTACTGAATGAAAGATTCATAAACTTTTGCATGGAAAAGAATATTGGTCACCTCCTCAATGCGGTAGGAATGCCACAGGGGAATGTACAGATTGAAAGATACGATGAAACTATAGTAAATTGCCTAGCCACCATGGATGCTGACGAACAAGATGAAGAATGAGATGTGAGTTATGTTAGGTATTAGTGGTGGCGATAAGAAAATAGGAATAATGACAATAATGTCTTCGATAGAGTAAAATAATGACAATAATGACAATAATGTCAATAATATCTTCGATAGAGTACACTTGAATGTAGTGCATTAGTCAGTTGCTGTTCGAAATATTATTGGTGTTCAAGTGAAAGTTCAGTATATTATTTACAATTGAATTTCACAGTAGTGAAAATAATAAAAAATGGGAAGTAACGATAAAAAATTGTGGAAAATACAGATGTCACCAACTAGTTACTACTGGCGTTGTTGATGTTCATATCAAAAATATACACTGTTTATTTTCTCTGTTGAAAGTCGAAATGTTATTTCATTTTTGTTTGTGTCATGATACAAACGTTCACTTCAAGGAAAGAATAACAAATTTCGAAAGATATTGAACTATTAAGAAAAATGCATTTTGACCATTCTATTTGTAGATCAGAAAACGAAGAAATGTTGAAATCAAATATGGAATTCTGTAATGGAAGTGGCCGCTACTTGTTGAGATTTTATTATAATTAAAAGCTATTATATAGCGGTTCTGTGAACTACTTAGTGAAAATCTCACAATTCAGAATCATTTGAATACATTAAAATCGAATTAAATGAGTGTGAATAGGTAGATTTTATAATTATATTGATTTATAACTGATGAATTTATATCGAATCAATTCAAATAAAATTTGCCAACATCAGCTGCGGAATTACTGAATAATGACAACTCATACAGCAGGGGGAAGTTGAAAAATACGTACTTGAAATGAATAATCTGTGGTTCTTGATGTGATACCAACTCAATTATTTTAAAATTGGCAGAAATGATGAATAGCTCAGTTTTCACTGAAAATTTTTCGGATAGACTGCAAAGGGTGATGAGTAGCTGATCGAAAACTATGGGGCAGTATCGATTACGAGTTCATTTCTGGAACTTATAGAAAATGCAGTTCATAATCGAATAACTTATTATTCGAACATATATATAATAATTTAAACTGTATGCATCAAGTTCACGGGCATGCATTGAGAAGGCTAGAAAATGGGGTCACCATTAGGTGTACTGCGACAAGTGCGAGAATATTGAGACTATAGATCAGAGTTTCTCAAACTCATTTTGTCTACCGCCTACTTTAAGGATTAACTATTTTCTAGCGCCCACCAATTTTTTTTACTTTATTATATCTTAAGAAACACAATCGCAGTCATCCTTTTGATAATTAAATTATGTGTGCCATGTGAGGGTAATGTAAAACACCATTTTGTAATATTAGGAAAATTTTTATTCATGTTATTGAAACAAACATTTCAATTTGAATTTTGAAATTAATCTAATGTTGAGGACGCGGTAAGTCACCGCGTTCGGTAATCTGCAACCGATTTCTCTTTTTAGTTAGCAACGTTGCCACAGCACTAAATCCACGTTCACACAAATACGATAATGGAAATGCTATCAATAATCGTTGAACAATGGACCACAATCCAGGGTACAATTGCAGGATTGGCTTCTGTAGCCAAAATTCTTGGTATCCATTTTTGAATTTCATTTTTATTTCCTCGTTCGTTATCAGTTCTATGAGATGGAATCGTCGCTGTTGAATGATACTGCTGACAAATTAGGGAAATTGCGAAACTCACATCTGCCGATATTATTCCTGTATAAGAGCAATTTGGCTACAGAAGCAGCATTTACATTTTTTGTTTAAATCAAATTCAAGTTGTCACCTTGAAGTTGAAGATTGACATCATTGAATAAGTTATACAGGTCTATCAAGTACGCAATATAATTTTTTGAAGTGATGAGGTTGTCGTGCAATTCTTTGTCTTTGTTTTCCAAGAACTCTATTACAGAGTCAAATAGATTGTAAAATCGAGTCAGACAGTAACCTCTTGATAACCAACGCTTTTCTGTGTGAAATAGCTATCGGTTGGAATCTTCATCAATAGCAGCACAAAGCTGAATAAATAATTTGTCATTTGAAGAGCTGTTTCGGATTGTATTGACTGCTTTCATGATATATTACAGTGATTGAGAGAGGCGCTCTCTCAAATTTTTCGCAAATAAATGTTGCCTATGAATGACGCAATGCACAGCGAGCAAATCTGGAATTATTTATGAATCGTTTATTTGAGGTAGCGGGCGGGCCTAGTACTTTTGAGAATGGAGACTAGAAACTTCTCGCTCCGCATTGAAGCTTACCGCCATCTATTGTACAGTTTGACAAGTATCGGACAGGAAATATTTACTGCCCCCTATAGGCCTCCAGCGTCCACAAGAGGGTATTATCGCCCACTTTGAAAAAGACTATTATGTATGCTCGAGCATTCAAAAATGCAACTTTACGATCTTATCTCTGAGAAAATTCTGATTGAAATAGGTAATGAACAATACTTCTTCGCAGCAATTCATTGTATCATGTCAAATAACATTGATTCATGATGTGAATCGTCTCAGATTCATTGTGTACTTTCATATAGAGAAACATAATACGAGTTATGTTCAATTCCAAATATAAAACATTCTGCAGAAATAACACGTGTGCTGAAAAGTTCCGGGCTCAAGAAAGAAAACGCGTTTCTTTTTCAAAATTGAATTTATTCATCAACATAATATCCATCAAGAGCCACACAATCATTCCAGCGCCACTCTAGCAGTAACACTTTCGTAGAACAATTTATTTTTTGCCCCAAAATAGACCTCAGTTTCAGCAATAACCTTATCATTCGAGCAAAATTTTTTACCGGTGAGTATTTTTTTGCGAACAACCAGTAGTCGCTGGGAACCAAATCTGACGGAAACGTTGGATGTGGGAGAAATTCGAAGTTCAATTCATGAAGTTCAGCCATTAAATGTGACACGATTGGTTGTCTTGATGGAACAAATTTTGTTTCTTTGCCATATGCAGTCGTTTTTTTTTGCAATTTTGGCCTTCAAACGCTATAATACCGCTATATGATATTCAGTGTTGATGGTATTTCCCTTCTCAAGATAGTCGATGGATATTACACCACGCAAATCCCAAAATACAAAAGCTATAACCTTTTCAGCCAATTGTTGAGCTTTCGGGCGCTTTTGGCGAGGTTCGCCAGTTGCTCTCACATATCAACGTGAAAATTTCAGTTTGTTATGTTCAAACATGGCCTAACCCTGTTCTGAATCATCAAGACGTTCTTGGTTACTATCAAAACAGTTATCTTGCGCGGCATTCACTATGAACAGAGCTTTCTCATAGTCCAGTGATCATGCAATATAAAGCATATATGTTTTTTTGATATCTGTACAATATTAGCTTACTCACGCACCTTCACTTTTCGATCATTCGAAACATCATCTTCGTCCACCTTCAGTCATATACTCTGAGTACTATGTACAGTATTCATTGAATTTATAAAATCTCTTGAAGTTGATATTTTGTTCAATCATTGTTTAATATTGTGCACATATTTTTTTAAATTTTTTAATACTAAGCCAAAAAATATCCATCCTGTAAATAGGTATTGGCCTTGAGTTGATAAATGTAAAACCCATAGATCGTAGGTAAACTCACATGGAGACCCACGTGTTTTTTTTTTCATGAAAAAAGATAGTTCTCAATAATTTTAACGAGGCCATGTTGTGTATTTATTTTATGGAGTATATTATGGAAGTTGGAAAACTTGCGGAAGCAGTACTTTTTATTCAACCATTTGACTACTTTTGGTATTCCGTGATGTTCCTGTTTCCTTAATGATTCTCAGTTACAAGAACAACTCTGAATCATTTAATGTATAAGTTTCAAAATGTCCTTATAGGACGAAACTGCAGTAACGTTAAGTTACATGTGAAAGTTTCAATTCTCTTTATTTCAGTATTATTTTTTTTTCCATTTTGTACTTTTGATAAATTACGGTGCTTCATACACCTTGTCGTCCTCCCCATATAAAAAGGATTCGATTGATCTACAATATTTCAGAATATTCTACGGCTTCCAGGATTATCCTGGAATGTTTCACAATGGTCTAGGATGTTCTGGAAGTATCCCCAACTTTCCAGATCCCTCCTAAGCAATCCACAGCCTTCCACATTGTTGCGATATATTCTGGAATTTTGTGAAATGCTCTCAAATGTTCTGGATTGTTCTAGAAATAATAAAGGTCAGAACTTTCTTCCTCATAACAGTAGTATGCCCTTCAGAAAAAATATTTTTTTTTCTCTTGGACAGGGTGAAATGAAGGGCTACTATACTGTATGACTTCCTTGATTTTTCCACAGAGAACTGGGACTTTCCAGGATGATCCCGAACGTTTCAGACTATCCACGAACATTGCTGAATATTTCGCAATGTACTGGAATATTGTAGAATGCTCCCAAATAATCTTGATAAGTTCAGGTGGAAATGGAAACCTCCTCATGGATGAGGATGTAACGCAACATTTAACTCATTCGATCATTACACAATTATCTGGAATGTTTTGAAAGTTTCCGAAGATTTTAGATCATTCTGGTCATTTCTCCACATTCCAGAATATTCCGAAATATTCTGGAATGGATTGTTCTAGACTCCTCCGAAACTTTCTAGAGGGTGGAAATCACATCCCTCATATGCAACAATGTGTTCAAAATTACACCATGAATAAGCTATACAAAAAGTTTTATTGATCGCTGTGCAGAATGGGACAGGAATTCAGACATACCAACTGTGTACGTTCTCAGACACATTAGTTGGGAAATAGGCCATCGATTGGAAATTTGCATTTCAAATTTAATTGGAAAACTTTCCAGATATGAGGTGGTAAATGAAGTGAACCGTGTTTAAATCCAACGAATCAGACTAAATCCTTTCTATAATTTATAGTAACATAATATATTGATTATGTAGAACAACAGTCAAAGCATCAACAATAGATTGGATGGTGAAATTGATCCACTCATGATACAAGAATGACTCAGTGTTGGCGTCAATAAGGAAATATTAATTGAGTGAATTATTTACTCCTTACCGTGTATCTAAGATTCAATAAATTGATGTAGCCGTTAGTTGTTACTACGGGGTAGGAAATCATTATGGAAAATATCGAATAAAACTTTTTTTTCACCACTTGTATTCGTAGCTGACGTTAGTTACAACGTTAGTTATGAATACAAGTGGAATAAACATAGAGAGTTTTATTTACCATTATATAAGATTATTAACAAAATAGGCCATATAAATGGAGGTTTGAAGGGAAACTGCTATACGGACGAACGTTTCACTTATTGGAGATTTACGAAACGATCTCTTCTCTGGAAGTAATATAAATTTGAGAATGATTATGAAAGTTGAACTCTTGCGTATTATAATTGATTTATTGGTTGTATCATGTGAAGAGTACTGGTTTGGAGTGGAATTATTCGAGAGAAATTACTTCATCAATAATGTAACTGATATCTATAACCTCGACTAATTGACTCTATTAGCGACGAATTGGTTCATGAGTGGCATGCAGGACACAAAGTCCAAAGATAGTGGATTTGAATCCTTCTTCTATCAAATTTGTTTCAAGTTCTGAGTACTAGCGGTGCTCATGGTTTGTTTTTGCCAATGTTCTTTTGTTTCGCAAGTAATTACCCCAACAAAATTGGTTGACTATAACTGTCACCTTTCAAAACTTGGTCTGGTCTCGAAATCAATTTTGGATCAAGCAATGGTAATGTGATCTTCTTTTCAATTATTGAAATGAGGCTTACTTTCGACTTTAAATTATGAAAAACATCTACGAGGTTGGTTAGTAGTAGTGATATATAGCTAGATTTGTGAGTCTGTATGATATAGTGCACCCACTGCTGCATCAATGGTTCATACTATAAGTAGAATAAATAGCATATATTGTCAAATTATTACGTTATCGATTGATGTTTGTTGTATAAGATAATATTTATGTCCATTCTGCAGAAATGAAAAATACACTGTTTTATATTATGAATGCTGTTGTTTGATTCAACTACATGAGACTATCAAAACAGAAAATAGCTTTCAAATTCTACATAGATTTGAGGAATATTCAATACTGGAGAAAAATATAGGTACCTTCGCCTAAAAAGATACTCGTTGAATCTCTACAATCAATAACATAATTGTGCAATCATTAAAATAATTTATAACATAATTTATGCAACCAATGAATAATAATTGCAAGATAAATTACAAAACGAAAAAAACTTACTACTGTTGCAAAGTAATAACTTAAAAAATTTTTCGAGAACTTTTTAATGGGGATCTGAAGTTTGTCGGGAGATTCACAACTCGAAAGAGATCGATGTCAAATTGTTCAAAACAATTCGAATGTCGACTTTGGAATTCACAGCATTAAGAATATTCAATTAAAATTGTAGATGAAATCACAGACTATAAATAATACTTTCCGATTTGTAAAGATAGCTGAATCAAGTCGACATCTTCGTACCACGTATTTTTTTTTTGTTTGTTTAAAGGCGTCGACTACGAGGTCATTGGCCTTCTACTATTAGTTTGTTCAACATTTGATTTCTTCTTCAAATTTTTGAGTATAGCCCAATAGCTTTCATAAATTTTATAATTCTCTCCAGACTTTCATTATGATCTTTCAAACATTCCTTCATAGAATTTGGTATTTCAAATCGTTGTCTAGCTTCATCATATTGGACACAATTTAGCAAGATATGTTTCACTGTTAGCCTCTGCCTACATTGTTGGCATATTGGTTGTTGTTCTCCTGAGAGCA
>NW_019291118.1:66301-77508 GCF_000500325.1 Leptinotarsa decemlineata | reverse complement strand
AAGATAGGTTGAATTGGACTATTTTCTATAATTTGAATAATCTCAGATCGAACATCAGTGATTGTTCTTAAATATTCGCCAGAAACAAGATTTGTCAACTTTCGTGTTTTTGGCTCTACCGTCTCCATTTCGAATGCCATAAAAAAAGCAGAGGACCTTTCGATACTGTTTATTACTTGTTATAATCTGATGTGAGCCAATGCGACGTTTCTTTCATTACATTTCATTATCAACTTTATTGAACAATCTTCACCTCTATATACATATATTTTAAATGTTTTACTCAACTGAATTTGGTTGTTCTTATTCGTTTTTGAATTTTTATTGAAATAATTCATGTGGCTAAAAAAATTATTGATCTGATAATCTTTCATTTTGACAGAATCTTAAATTCAAATGTTTCAGTTGAATAAAGGGCTCTTTTGATGACAGAATATATTATTATCCTAGGGAAACAGACAACAAAACAGCAATAATTTCCTGACGCACTAAAAATATATTTCACCTCTGATGAAAATTTTTTTCCGGAGAGTTCATTTATTTTAGGTTGAATTGATTTTCCTGCAGTGCATAGGTGTCCCCTACTACCCAACAAAGCAAAAATAATTTCTTTAATAGAAATTCATAATTATAATATGACAGAACTGGTTTTCCTACTATTATTCTGAAATTTTGTTTAGCTACTCACCTCGATTCTGAGTTGGTGAATACTTTACAGACTAGCAGTGAGAAATTATTCTTTTTGGAATAAACAATTTATATTTCAACTGTTGGCTAATGAACGTTCAGTAAAAAGGCATGAATTTCACTAAGGTGAATATTAGTTGTATGTATTTGTAATCTTATCTGAGAACGATTAATAAAAACTGGGAACTGAACAGTCAATTGACCAATAGTCAATTGGGCAATATCGATAAAAAATATTTATTGAACTCATCACCTTTTTTTCAACAATACATATTTTCATTCCAATGATAAAATTGATATATTTAAAGCACTCCCAAAGAAGCAAAAATGATCCATGATGTCATGGATGACTTGGTCTAACGGAGGGTGAATCAGAGGTAGTGAATATTTTCAATACTCATGACCCACACATACAATTCACTATCGAAACTGAGAATGGGGAACGAGATCATCTGCATTCCCAATGATACTCTTCTTATTGATTGTTTCTGGCAGATTTCTTTGTAATTCGTCGTTCCACAAATATTCTCATAAATAAGGCGATGTGACAAGTAGTTGGGTTGAATTTTGAAATAAATGAATGTTTGAAAATCCTATGACCTAATAAATTGTTTTTGAAACTTGAATTAGTAAACGTAGGGACTACTTGAATATTGTATTGCGCCAAATAACTGTTATGNGAAAGAGGGGATAGGTGAATGCACTCGAATGACCTATAAATAGTCAGATCTCGTAGGAATAAGTCCAGTTATCACCCGAAGACGATTGTGGATACTAACAATCGGAACGTCGTGACATAACTTGGTTTGAATCTTTTGATTTTTATTTTATTTTTATTTCTCATTTTTTGTTAATGATATTTTTGAATTTCTTTTTAATTTTCAGCTTCTAATAATATTTCAATTTTTCATTTTTCTTGGTTGTTGCTTGTATGTTATTTCTTTGCAATTTCAGTTGTTTGTTTATTAAAATTGTTATTTTCGGTTAATCTTTGTAATTTTTTTCAGGGATTCCAAATCAATTTATATTATATTAGACAATGGAAGTCCAAACTGATGAAATACACCACGAAACATTGTCAACCACCTTCAAACAAACGTGTTATGGTAGACTTTACTCTGAGAGCAATTATGTTTCCAAAAAACATGATTACTGAAAGCTCAGCTCAGCTCAGGACTGATATTAGAAAAATTCATGCTTCAACCTGTTATTGACAGAAATTTTCATTATTCTCAGAAAAATAATGGCATTTCTGAAATAGAAAAAAAAATCTATGCAATTATTCTCTACACAAAACTTTATTATTGAACTCCCAACTTCCATTATGGATGATAGGTAATTGAAATAAATAATGGTCGTAGGAGATTAATCTCCTACTAATGGTTCGTTTTATAAAACAAACCTTTCCAAAATTTAGTGTTGATCAATTTCACTATCAAAGCAGTTCCATCAGTAGTAGGCATACTCCCAAAATAGATGTCTCTTATCGTACGTGGCAGTATTCATTATTCCATGTTTTTTTTGACCGGCACAATACTCAAGGTTATCAATTACATGTTCAACTATTTTTCAATGATTTCAACATATGTTTTTCCTTAGCTTCCATCAATATGGTAATATTAAATCAGCTGACATGATCCTCAATCGAATTACTTGATTTGCATATCAATTGAGTATGAAGTGTTTGTTCTCTGTTCAATTATGAAAATTACTGTTGTTACTACTTTTCGATAACTTTATTGAATAGTCGTTTTACTCATTCGAAAAATAGTCAGATTTGGTAAATATGTTTCAAGACTTTTTTGACCGTTTTTTTAATCATTTTAGTCACTCAGTAGGTATCACGTTTCTTGCTATTCTAACCTTCTACCATTTTAACCTTCCATCATTTGAAAAACACATTTTCTCAGATTTTGTAAGTTAAGGGCAGCTAAATATATTAAACTTTGATTTCTATACAAAAGTTTTGTTTCAGTTCTACCAGTTTCTCTTTTTTGCCATTTTCGGGCTGGTTTTAGTTTCTTCAACGAATGAAGAAGAGAGCACTTCCACAAGAGACAAGCGAACTTTAGGGTTGGGGCTGAGTTTGTTGCTTCCGTCCCTTCATATTGGATCCTCCAGATACCACGACTACCATGACCATGATCGTGTCATTATTCATCATCATAGTCCAACTATTGAACATCATTATTACGACTGAATCCACTACAACTGATTATTTATTTCACTAAGATTATTGAAGTATTAAATGTTATTCGAAAGTTTTTTCCCTAATTCATTATGTTATGGTGAAGTGATTTATTCTTGGATTTGGAACTGACTAATAACAATGGAAAATTGAATTATATCCATTCAATCAAAAACAACAATTTTAGTTCCTGTCAAAAAGTAATGGGATTTTTCTGTACTGGTAAACCTGCATATTATACATAGATTTCAGATATTATTGTTACCAAAACCGTTATCAATATGTATGTTGCATATCATATATTATTATCATATACAATCTCAAATCTATTTATATCATATTAGACAATGGAAGTCCGAACTGATGAAATGCACCGTGAAACATTGTCAACCACCTGCAAACAAAAATTAGTAATTATACTAACAAAAGTTTTGGTTGGTTCTATAGGAATATTTTTGTTCTTGTATGATAAATACCTGACAGGTATAATGAAAGTAACATAAATTATATTATTTTCATTTCTTACCTTTTAAGTTCCCTTGCCGTATATGGATAAACAATTAAAAATATCAGTTACCGTATGAAGTGAGAATGTAAAATCAATGTAAACAAATGTTTCGATATGAAATTCCACTTTGTTTGGTGAAAATCCGCGTTTTCTCAACACTGCTACTGAATTTTCAATTTCTTCATCTGGCATCACTGCTCACAAGAAAAGTGTTCAGATTCAGTGATCCACAATGTCCGTTGAGTGCAGCTGTGATTTCACAACGTGTGTGACAAAAATAATAATATTTGCAGTATTTGAAAGAATATAATGGCTTTCCCATCAAATTGTGTGTTTTGTAAATATTCTGATGTAAATTTAATACTTTTCACGAAGTAGTTTTAAAACATATAATAGAACATAACCCTAAATTTAATGACGTTGTTTTGTCGGGTGATTTATCTGAAAGTGGTCATCACAGACAACGTTTGAAATAATCATTTACAGGGTTATATAAAAAATACTATTTACAAAAAAAATTATCAATCGAGTAATCTTCCTCAACAGAAAAATCAATAAATATTGCTGAAAATTCATCTGTAGAATTTTTAACGACAGTTGAATTAGACATACGAACTATTGAGCCAGAAGCATCTATTTTTCAAAATTTCAACTCAACAACCACTCTTATAACTTACCCTATAACAATACCTAGCCCATCTATTTCACAGTGGAAGTGGAACGAAAGAGGATAATGCTGATAATGACAATAACGCTTCAGATATTTGAAATCAAGATTGGCTGTATGATGAATTGTCTAATTTCAATGACGATGATAATGAAGATTAGAGGCACTACTCAGAAATGTGGAGAGATTTTTCTCTTTGTATTTTTTTATGATTAATTCCCAATAAATATTTTTTTTAATTATCTGAAATGAGCATTTTTTTACAAGTTAATTTTTAATTATTTACCTGATATTTTGAATTTTAGCTGATTTTTTTAATAATAATAATTAATTGATATGAGCAACCAGTAAGAGAGTTAGAGAGAGAGAGAGAAGTCAATATATCCTACTACATGTCTCACTCAGTCCCATGCCCGTGGATAATGTCCTCGCGCTCCTACCAACAGAGGCTTAAAATTGAATTTGGGGTATGAGCATCAGAATTTAAGTGAAGTTAAGTAATTATTTTGGGAGTTTTAAAGCATCTACAAAGCAATGCGGCCGACGGAAAGTGTCTGGGAGTATTGGCGACTTATTTTTAAGGATATCGGCTGAAATATAGGTAAAAACCAGCTTGGAGAATTTACGTAAGGTAAGTAATGTATTTATGTACCTTGATTACCAGATACCTGAAAATTGGCCGTCTAAGCAAGCAAGCAGGTAGGCATGCGTTCTTATAGTACATACTAACAGTACTCAATCGTCCACATTTCCTTCGTTAGAAAATACGTGACGTATTGTGGCCCTGGGATCTTACTATATTATATGTCGAAACACGTATCGTGGTTTTGTAAACTTCCAAGTTAAAATCTCACAATGAACTGTGTTTTTCAAATGGATTTTGAATGGATATCTGTCAGGTATTGGTCAATTTTATCATATTTTTCAACACTACAATTTTTCTTTCATGATATATCTACCCTTTTGAATATTTGCATACTTTCGGTAGTCATCACAATCAATATCTTTTTGATAAGATGTTTTTCAAATCGTTGAAAGAAAACAAACACACATTCAAGTTTTCACGCAATAAAATCATCTATACTATATTTCAAAAATAGTAGGCACTGAATTCTCAGAACTGACTGTGATGTTTTTGCCTCAATCTGTCTCTTGCAGTGACATACGGAAATTATACTAAACAGATGAGGCAAATTCAATTTCGAGTGTATTGCTGGTATTTTAAAACTATATTCACGAATAATAATTAATTTATATTAATTTTATGAAAACCAATTATCGTATTCATACATTCTGCCAACAAACTGAAAAAAATCATTTGAAAAAAATTTAATACTATTACTTGCCTTTCTTAAGTGGTTAACATTTCGGAAAACAACTCTATTTCGTTTTCGCAACCTGTATACTCGTACACTACAAAATCAGCAGATTCTCTATAGAATCAGCTCTGGTTATTTCAGAGTGTGGAACATTGTGAACAAAAAAAAATATTATGAAATATAGTATTGCATTGTCTGAACTCACAATTTCAAGGAGGGAAGCCCTGTACAATTATGTTTCTCTCAGGAACCATTTCGTCGACAACATATTTCTTCAACAGAGGTATATATTTTTTTGCAATATTGAGTAATTGGACTTTCAAAATATCATCGTCGAATGGTACACTTTTTTGAGACAGCCAATGAATGATATCCATGACCACGTCAGAGTTTGGTTCAAGGTTTGGTAAAATCTTTTACTTTTGCGCGTCCATATACCAGTGATAATTTCTAGTTTTCTTTGACTCGATGAGTCGTTTTCCAAACAACTCTTCACCTCTGAATGTCGCCATACCTTTGAGACAGTATGGCCTTGATTCATTCAAATCTTTTTGTCTTGAAGACGATACTCTGGGATTTTTTTCAAGTAATTTCTCCGCCACATAACAATTTCTTCTCTTTTTTCAACAGTACTTTTCCTACCCTATCTCATGAATTTAATGTTTATTTCCTTCAATGTGCACTATAAAATACGTCGTGATATTTTGGATATAGATTCATCGGAACTTATTTCGGCTGCGAAGGTTGGGATTTCATTTCGAAAAAGAAACAAAAGAAATTCTCTACGAATAGCATATTTGTTGTAATCATCAAGCTGAATTTGTTTTCTTCTAGTTTCAATATCTTTAGAGACATCATCACATTTGCCTTCATTTTCTTCACAGGTTTTAAAAATTTTATGAACACTTCTCATCGACACTTCAGTTTAATCAGTACACTTATTAACTAGGTGTTCATGCAACATATTTTCATTCTATTCACGGAGCCCTAAATACACATTGTATATAATAGTTTATTCTCCTTTAGGTGAATTCGGACGTCTGCGTTTGCTTTGACTGCTTTCACTCTCCATATTGTTCTTTTATTTACTGTTAATCCTTTTCCTAGAAATAAAGTTACCTAATATTGTGACGTCGACTACATTATAACTTCTTAGGACTATTCCTAATGTATAATAGACAGTGTATTATTCCTTTTTCATCATTATCTAGAGTAGGGATCAAACAAAAATATCATTATTCATTATATTATTGAAACAGGTATTTCCAATTTTAGAGTTTTGATAACAGAAATTCCAAAACTGTCATCAGTGTTAAAACATACCTAAATCTTTATTACCAAATTATAATAACAGGTCAAAGATGAATAAGTTAATATTTACTTTACGCATTATTTAACGAATGTTATGCTCATGAATGTTAACCTAATCGCGCTCAGCTGATGGGCCAATATTCATATCTCTCTCTATCTCACGTCCAATTTATTTTGCAGTTCTTTTCTCCGCCTCGCAAACATCTCTGTCCACTTATAATTTTAGTCGCAGAATATAATTCAAATTTTTTATATTCATTTAAGTAACATTGATGCTGTTGAATACATTTTATTAGCAGGAAGTTTCTTCAATGAATAAAACACGTTGTCTGTTATTCTATGACCACTTAGCTGCCTGTGCATGATTTAAATGTATAGAATCACAACCTGACAACAATGTTTTCGTTTAAATGCAATAATATTTCAGAGAATTCAGTGCCTACTATTATTGAATTACTATTATTGAGCTAATCCGCTGTATAAGAAAACACTCAAATCTGATTTGTCTGAGTCACCATCATGAAATCCTACTCTCTCTTAAATACATGCTTCGAGTATAGACTTACGTTTACGCAAACCAACATTCAATAAGCTGGTTCTAAAGAGAGATGCATGTCGCATATCTAGCGCATCAGGCCAAGTAGCAAGTAGTTGTAGTTGTCAGCAGGTATAACAGTAAACATTGTTTTGTGATTGTTGTGTAAATATTTTATGTTAGTTTGAAAAATCTAGGTCTACTGTGTAGTTCCTTCTTTTCTGTGATAGAAAGTGCTTCGGATTGTCTGTTATCTTCATAAAATATTCAATATACATGTAAGTTTGAAAGTCAATTGAAAAAAATACAAGAATTGAAATATACCAGGAAATAGAAGTAACGAATTCGATGTGAGTTGTGATATCGTCATTGAAAGTAGAATACCTCAGTAATAATCATGCGATATAGTTTTTCAGTTTGATTTTTTCCATTCAATTTTGCCTTTCAAATGATTATCATTTACAAACCGAGTTCATTGTAACTGAAGAAATAACTGTGTAAGTCACGTAAGTCAGACACCTGGCAATTATTTTGAAATAACGACAAGACCATATCTTAATACAAGTGTTTAATTTTCACAAATCAACGTAATTAGCATGATTCGCAATTCACTTTCTTTTTTTAATTTCATGATGGTAACTATTGGAGTGATTCATGTTATATATGCAGTAAGTTACACTGAACGATTTTTGGCGATACATACTCTGTGAATCTGGTGAAAATATCAAGAATTGATTATTTTCAATCCCCTTGAGATCACCAACGGTGAAATATCGCCCTTTTGGAAGGACCTGGCAAATATATTCGGCTTTGACTTAAGCGAATTAAGTTAATCAGTTTTTTTGGGACTGTTCACCATTTTCACAATCTTCAGAAAGTTTACTCGAGAATTTCATACAGATGTAAAATAGGCAAAGTTTTGTTTACCCCGATAGAAAATAGTGTTCAAATTCAAAACATTCTCCATAAAAAATCTATTCATGAGTTGCTGAAATTATTTCATGATTTTGTGTATAAAAAAATTGGACAGATTTTCAATTTTGATGATTTGGAGAGCAAAATCTATCGATATCTGTCGAAGGAGTTTTAACATGAGAAGAATTTGGGATGAAAAACAAGTTATAGTCAAGTTTGTTAGTTCTGAAGATAGACGCAGATTTCAGCTTTAGGAACGTCGAAAAAACTATATACTGTTATGAAATAGACTCAGAGAAATCAATAAAAGAAAAATGTTCTCAATATCTCTAGAAAAGGCTCAACAGGGATAAATTTTGATCACCCTGTACATGAATATAAGTGAAGTTCTCTAAGCGGAAATCACGTGAAAGAGCGAGAGAAATATCGAAAATTAAGTATGACATTAATTATTCTGGAGTAAATACAACAGACAGAATTTTTACAACACCATCAATCAGAAATAATATTGTATGTGTTCTGGAGAGACATAATAAAATCATTAAAATTAATTAGAAATGATGAAATGTTTGAAAAAGAAGAGTTGTAATGCTTCCTTAGTTACGAACATTGAATGATGCTTGGATAAAATTAAGATATTTAGACATGAGTGAGGTTATAAAAAAGTTGTGAGCATATTATAGAGAAGTATATCTAATTTTAGAAGCATGTATCAAAATTGTAAGTTAACTAGTATTTAAAATATGAAATTTCGAAATTTGAACTTGTGACAAGTAGTAATTCATATCCAAGCAAAGGAGTTGATGTTCAACTTTTTTGTCAACGAAAAGAGATTTTTTTTGAAGTTACGAAGAGAGAAGCGACGCAAATTTCATGCTCCATAAATTATTGAAAATTAAGTCAAATACAGTTAGAATGAATATTTTATAATAGTAATGAATTTCAATTGAGCTATATCCAATATGACCTACATTTAAAAGTCAATCCATAAACTAAATAAATCAAGCAGATTTCCGATTTCCAAAGTAATTTGACTCATTTCACAAAACGAAAAATTAGAAAAAAAAGATAGGAAGAAACGAAAATCATAGAAAAACAAAGACAAGAAGAAATGATAATCCAAGAAATGTATATGAAGAAATTATGTGGAAAAAGAGATGACCCAACGAAAATGTGAAAAAGAAATGGAAATATAACATCAAACAAGAATTGTTTGAATTTAAGAAAACTATTGAAGAAAAAGTAGAACACATTTTCCAGTAGGTAGACAGTAATAAAAAGGAAAGAGGAGAATGAATCAACCAAGTTCATGGAAAAATAAGTATTATTGAAGGAAGGTTACTTCAAGAAATTAACACGCATAAGGATGAAAATGAAAATTTGAATGACAAGATAGATAGGAATAATAAAATAACTAGGGACAAACCCAATAAACATGAAAATTAATTTAATGAAAAAGTAATAGACATAAATAATAGAATAAAACAAAAGGAGAGGAAAATTAATAATAGAGAAGATAGTATTAGACCAATAATAACCTGAATGAAATGAATAACTATTCCCAGGAAATATAAAATGACAACATCCTGTTCCATTCATAGAATTTATTGAAAATAAATATGACAATATTTCATATAATGAGGTGAAACAAATAATAAGGAATCAAATACAAGATGAGGCTTTCAAGCAAATTTCTAACATATTTCCGAGAGCATCACAAGAAAAATTAGTAAAAGACGAATTATTGGGTGAAAAAATTCAATCCAAATAGAGGAACGTCATATCATAAATATGCAATGCAAATTTATAGCTCAACACAATGTACAAATTGTGAATTCACTGAGGTGTATATAGTCAATTTAATAATCCAGAACTTTGATAATAATCTGGAAGAAATAATGATGTTGTACAATTTCAAAGATTAGGATAGTTTGTGTAAATTTTTAATGGCCCAAGAAAGACGAAAAATAAATTACAGTTATCTACATAACAGGGCAAACAACCATAACAGTCAAGAATATAGGCAAAGAGATAACAATAATGTTGAAAATAATTACAAGAATAGAAAAACAAATAGTGAGGCAAATAAAAGACAAAGTAATAATATATATTATTATTTTAACAATAATGCTCCATAAATTATTGAAAATCAAGTCGAAAACAATTAGAATAGTAATAAATTATAATTGTGTTGAAACCAGTACGACCTACATTCAAAAGTCAATCCAAAAACTGAATAAATCACGAAAGTTCCTTATAGCAGATTTCCAAGTTCCAAAGCTAAGTTCCCAGTAGTTTTCATCAAACAACTTTATTGGTGCAACATCACTTTACACGTAAAGGAGAGAAACCAGGTATTTATACCAACAATTTCAAAAGTTCGAAATTTCCCCGAATAAAATATATGCATATAAAAGATCTGTCCGAATTGACAAGAAGGACAATACATTCGAATATCTTCATGTCAAATTTAGCTACCTATTATAATACATACTCATGAAATTGTTTTTTCAGACAAAATTTTAAAATACGTACAAAAGTATACTAAAACTTCTATGTTTATGTGAAATTCAGATGATGAAAGGTAAAAAGTTCCAAAAAGGCAGATACAAAATTCTCATTATGAGTCTGAGTTCCTGTAGCATTTCAATATTGGGTCATTTCAATTCTGAGAAGTCAAAATCCACTTCGCCTTCACAAATGAAGTGGATTTGGACTTTCCAGGCATACTTTCGCTGAGCTCCAAAGGCTGCAGTCAATCATATAAAGTGATTTCCAGGAAACTACGTTGATGGATAATGCGGAGCCAGAAAGCGTGGAAATTTGATATTGTTGGGAGCAATTCAACTCATATAATTTCATTTTCAGGGAAACGAAAATGAGCTCAAAGTTTATTTACATTCACATATTTATTCATTTACGCCTCACATTCCTTTTATACTTCACATCTTTTCTCAAATTTTATATTTGTTTTGTATCACATTCACAGTAAGTCACTAATCTTATGGAATATCTAAAAAATTAGACACTCCAAATGAAATACATCATTATGCAGGCATTTTTTATTTAAATAAACC
>NW_019291118.1:9469-66088 GCF_000500325.1 Leptinotarsa decemlineata | reverse complement strand
TCATTGTACCGGGTCATATTCTATATAAAATTCGTTGACACACTCTCACATATTGGAAAATTTTTCGACTGTTTGCTGTCATTTAAAAATCAAAAATGAAATAATTTAATATCAAACGATAACAGTCTGGTAGCAAAGTAATGACAAAATTAAAAATATTGAATTGAAGGTTGAATTACCACTTATCATTATACGCTTGTTTTGAAAATGGAAAAAAGTCGCTGGCATTAGAAAATTTCAAATTTTTTTTTACTAATAAATGCATTACAAAAGTAATAACAGATGAATCATTGTTTCATTAAAACCGTTAACTCCTGATTAACTTTGTTTTTCACGATTCATACGATTGATGAAATAGAAAGTAAATAATCCCTTGATTGATTATGATTTTTGCCCCTAATTCACCTATAAGTCAAGAGATACGGAGTACAGTAAACATACTCTAATACAGTTGACTATTTTTGAATAGCCGAAACTACCTAAAAAGACGACGAACTGACTAGCGTAACTTCCATCAGGAAAAAAAACAGAGGTAATCCCAGGTCACGCCTTTTGCTTCGAATATTTTAGAAATCAGTCGATCGGTTTCAACTATTTTCTTGCTGATTCTCCAGGTGTATTCCAGTATTATCCTGGTAAACGATGAATTAAGAACATCTTTAATTCCAGGAAAAAGCAGTTTCATGATAGCAATTACGAGGAAAATGAAAAAAAAATTGAAATCGGACGATCGGTTTCAACTATTCTGTTGCTTATCCTCCAGGGCTATTTGAGTATTCTGCTGATGAGTAACAAATCAAAAATACTTTGTATTCCAGAAAAAAACTGTTTCAAGATAACAAGAACAGAGATAATTTAAAAAAGTAATAAAAATTGGCTGATCAAGGCCAACTATTTTGTTGCTGGTTCTCGAAGTGTATTTGAGTATCCTCCTGATGAGCAACAAATTCATAATACTCCGTATTCCAGAAAATATCGGTTTCAAGATAGCATGAACAGGGAGAATTTAAATAAAATATTGAAAATCGGCCGATCAAGGCCAACAATTTTGTTGCTGATTCTTGGAGTATATTTGAGTACTCTCTTGATGACCAACAAATTTGAAACCCCTTTTTATTCTCAGGAAAATCAGTATCAAGATAGCAAGAATGAGGAAAGAAAATTAAAAATCGGCCGATCGGTTTCAACGATTTTGTTATTGATATTCAAGGTGTATTTGAGTTTACTCCTGGTGAGCAACAAAATTGAAACACTTTTTATTCTAAGAAAAACTAGTTTCAAGATAGCGAGAACATGAAAAATGAAAAAAAAATTAAATCGGCAGATCGGTTTCAAATATTTTGTTGCTGATACTCAAGATAGCAAGATAGCAAGAACATAAAAATTGAAAAGAAGAAATTTCAATTTTTTATGCTATATCCAAGGTTTAGCAACTAAATAGCAACTAAATATTCTGTAAAGATCAGAGTAAAAGTATATAATTTATTGAGTTACCTTGATACCTTTATATAACGACATTATTTGCGATTTCTAGAGATCGACACGAGCAACAAAATCGTTTTGGCAACTAATTAGCAATTAATTAGCTACAAATTGATGTATTTTCTTCTGCAATTTTGCTGGATTTGCCATGCTAGCCTGATAGGGCTCGTATTTCAGGTTGTTAGGAAGATGACTATATATCTTGAGACATTATACAATATAGAATTATCAATCAAACTTGTGTTAGGTATGGAAAGACCTAAATTTAGGGTCTGGCGTGTGGCATAGGTTCATTCAGTACTTTGTAATACCCTGATTCTCTCATGAAATATTCAGGCATGATAAAATGATAACCTTTTTCTGAATAGTGTTGAAATTGATATATGAAAATTAAAAAATTTTTTTCAATCAGGCCTCTGCCTTTTCATTTTCTGAATTGCCATTAACTTTGAAAATGAAGATGAATAATTCCCATTATCTATGGCTACACAATATAATGAATTCACAATATTACAAAGTCATTTTTTCAAGAGAAACATTACATCGTATGATTGTATCGGGATTTCGGGGACAGGGTCCGACCGCCAAAATATTTTAGATGATAAAAGTAGCAGATTAGGGATTGATTTGTCAGAGAAAGATCTTCCTTATTCCCATATACGTAGATTTCTGATTCCTCAGAAGTGAAGGCCAATGACTTTTTTGAATGCGTGGTAAAAATTGTTAATTAGTCCAAAAAAGAGTTGCTGAATTGAAAGAAATCTTGCTTATCGATAGATTTATAACGCAGTACTCAATGCATGATGAGCGTAACCTCTCTATGGCATGACAAGGTATTTAATACAACATTGTATGAGCTTATCTGGTATTTGCACATATGCCTTGCCATACCCGAGGAATGAATAGCACTCTGGAGGGCTGCCTTCGCTCTGAAATATGTTCTGACTACAGTCCGGAGTGGCACAATTTCAGAAAGGATTTATTTCGGGCGACTTTTATCAGCAGCCATATTTTCCCATCTCATTTTCGCTGGCGATCAGGAAAATTCGAGAATGAAACTGTGACACCCTAAAAACCGAAATCATTTGTATTATAAGGATTTCCATCGGTCTTTCAAGAAAGTGAGAGTACGCACATGCTATGGGTATGGAGATCATGATAGACGAAAGATATCAGAGATCATGAATAGAAAAAAGCTTCATGCTGCATCTGGATGCTGAAGAGAAGTGTTACCTTGTGCTGGAAAAACTTCATTAACGTAAGGTGATGTCAGTGAAAAACTCTCTTTCTGTCCAACGGTTAGCACAAACTTGACCCATCAAGTTGCCGAGAAATAGTAAAGTTGCTGCTACAACTATGCTTGCAGTTCCGATCTCATTCCACTATGGAGTAGTGAAGTGGACTCAGAAGGAGCTGTGTAAGTTCAACGTAAGGACACAGAAATTTGCTGCATCTCCATAAAAGTTTGTATCTTGAACCGCTTGTTATGCTTTGTCTGAGATAACGGAGACCGTGGATTTTTGAGTTTGGGGTGATTACACAATAGAACATTTCTATTTGGAATCTGTAGCAGGAGCAGGACTCGTAGCATTATTTCTCAAGGCAGCTGTTCGAAAGTTCGATGAACTTGGTTTAGTTTTCGACACCAAACGAAGTGATCTCAACTCAGCAAAGATTTGTGATCCATCCAGTAAAATGCCCAGATGCATGAGTTTTGAATCTGTATGAATTTTTGGATTCAACGGTTGCACTGAAATCAAGAAGTGGAGCTGAAAATATAATGAAAAAGTGTAATATATATTGAAATGCAATATAATTGTGATTAAGTATAATTAGTAATGGAGAAGGTTGGCACAAGATGGTAGGTACTTTAAAAAGTTCGACAACCCAATAGCTTGTTCAACCAACTACCGGTATTCTCATACACATAAAGTCTGTTTTGAATAAAAATTAAGGTTTGGATTCAAATATAACCTTCTTTACATCCAGCATAATAATACGCAACAATTTTTTTCAATTCCCGGAAGACCTCAGGTTTGTTCATTCCTTCGTGAAATTAGACAGTTCCATAGGTTCATTGCGTTTTCCATCATCTTTTCATGCCACCCATTGTCACAAAATTGTTTCCTGTACTAAACTCTACGCAACGGAATGCTCCAAAATATTATCATGCATAGTGTACGTGATCTCCCAGACAAGGCTCCTTGTACAGAGTTGCACAAAAGAACGACCAAATTCTTTTTGTTGTTTCAATAATATGGTATAGAAAAATTATTCAACTGATGAATATTACTGCCTGCAGCTAAGGTCCAGTTGCTATCGTAATGAACAATGCATATTACTAGATTTTTTTTCTCAGCACCAAACCGTTATTTTCAACACCTCGACACGTGTTTCAATCACCATGTGATCATCTTCAAAAGAAAGAATGAACTAAGTAATGAAGAAATCAAAAACAATTCTGTTTATTCAGCATTAAATGAACTACAAAAAAATTAGTCCATTTCATTTCAGCAGGACAAACGGGTAAACAATTTTTAATATACTTATAATGACGTTTTATCGTGATCTTTTTGTCATTTCAGACCGATTACTCAGATGCTAAAGAGCTGCTACTGAAAGAATCATCATTGTGATTCATTATCAACGGATTTTTGTCAACTACAACTAAATATCGTATATGTACACCACACAGGTATTGAAAAGTAACTGACCACTTCGACACTGTTGCGATATTCCTGAAACAATGAATTCCGCCAGCCGATTGCAGTTGAATCTGATTGGCCGGCGTGAAGAGACTTGTTTATTTCACCTATAGATGCAAATGTTCGTGGTGATCATGCTTTGATCACGCATCTATCGTTGCTTTTTTGTTGGATGGATATAGTATAGTCTGTACATATCTCTTGCAGAACATATGTCATACTCCCCCAGATATATTCGCAAAAATTGTTCCATTCCCCAGGAGGTTTCTTGAAAACTGTTAATCATTACGTCATTTCTAAGACTTTGGATATATCCGTGTTATGATTTAGTTAAATTTCATGAAGAAATATCAATTAAAACAAGAAGGTTTCGAATGACTGAAAATCTAGTGTATATCTTATATTCATATTCTCAATTACATATGAGAACGAAGACAAGCTCATTCTACACTTCGTTCAACTATAGACAAGTCGATAACAAAGTTTATTCATTCATTGATATTATTTTGGCAATAATGAATTCCACAAGAAATTATTCTCGAGAAATATTTTATACTATTTCTGTCAAACTGCTCGGAATTTCATTGGTAATTTTCGAGATCTGATAACTGTAAGATCTTTTATATTGTTGTGTTTTATGCAAAGAGGGTGTTAAAAGCCGTTCAAACCTCAAGTTCAATATATGTACAACGGTTCGTAATTTAATTTCATTACAGAGATATTTTGGTATTTTAGTTTTAATTATACCATCATATTAGCTTACGGACTGTAGCAACATCCGTTTATCCATATTCAACCAGTTTATAACTTTCAAAGTATGGGTAACGCTTTCATATTTGCGAATACAGAATATCAATCTCAAACAAGAATTTGGTATTTTTTGTGTCCTTTTTTCCATAAAAACTGTGGCATTCGGAACATACAGACAATCTGCCAAATTAAACATTGATAAAACCAAGGTCTCTCAAAGCATCGATTTGATTTTCCTCGATAAATATTGTCTACTACTGTAAATGATTTTCAAACATCCATATGCTCTGCCAATTAGTTCATTCACATGTTTTTCAAAACCAAGATTCTCATCCATAATAACTCCCAGGTTTATAGCACAATCAACCATATCAATTTGTCAAAGCTAATCAGTGCTTGAGTTGGGTTACAGAATGCCTTTTTTATTTTATGTTTCAGATATTGTTGGTTTTCATTAAATTTGTTTACTAAGCATCTCTACTTATACTATGAACCAATTTCACTCTCTCAATGTCAAAAAAATCCTTCTGGGTTCGAAAGTATCATATATTAATTTGAAGAAGACACTCGAAGTCAAAACTTTCGAATATATTCTTTGACTATATTGTACCTATATGTATTGAAACTTTTTTGCTGAAATATCAGAAAGCACAGATATTGTTCAATATTATTTATTACCGACGTTATGTCATGGCAAAGCTATTATTTCTTTCAGTTCATTAGAGTTATCAAAATCCAAATGAAGTTTGTTGTTCTAGAAATATTCTCCGTAAAGATTCAGTTACAATTGTTTTTGAACAGCTTGTTGTTATTTTTTAAATAGTTACTTGCACAACTTTCAGATAAGAAAATGGGAGTTCAAATGACCAACTGCTGCGGCTTCAGCTTGAAACATGGGACCATCATAATTGGAGTCGTACAAAGTATAATTGCTTTCATGTTTTTGGTTTTGTCCGCTGCATATGCTGAAAATCCTCACGAACTGGTAGACATGTCCGATCCGTCCATCGTCCCAGATTTGACTAGTGAGTATTATTTAAGGTGTCCGTTTTAAGGGCAAGACAAAACCCTTCTGTTGAAAACTTGAATGAAAATTGAAATTGAAAACAATTATTGAATTTTTTTATTGAGATTAGGCTTTCCAGTTAAAGAGATGGTTGATATCCGTTTTCAAAATGATGGACAGCGTCATAATTGTGATGGAATTGCCGATATTTGATGAAAATCCATGACTCATTCAAGTAACACTACACGGTGAGATTTCCACTGGACAGTTTACAAAAGCGCAACACGTGTTTCTCTATACGATAGCTTCCTCAAGCGTTTTCATACTCTTGACTGAGCTATTGTGAGCGAAACACATGTTGCAGTTCAGTGATTTTTTTCACTACAGCTAAATTTACAGTCCTCAATTGTTGTTTTCAAGTTGTTTGAGGTGTCAACAATAATACGCATCCTATAAGATACACTCAGTATGAAAACAATGAGCAATTAATAGTGTGTAGGGTAGTGTAGATGATGTTTCAAACATCTCAATTGAACTTTTGTCTATCCTCTTCAAAGAAAATTTTGAAAAACGGTCTTTGTGTAAGTGCTTATAAAATTCAACCCGTACAGGAACTGAAGTCACACGATCATTCTTTTCACAGTAAATTTGGTGAAGAAATTATTCTTGACAAAAACATTTGACTAATGATCGGTGTATCGACATGGATATGTTGAACTGATTATTTTCTTTGGAATAATGAAAGGTTAGGTTAGGTCCAAAGTGAGTGGATCTATTCGACCCTCCACCGCAACCCTGAGGGGTTTATTGTGGCTCACACCTATTCACACTCGACCATATAAACCCAGTTTCTCAACGAAGCCGATTAGTTTGTATGGAAAGTGGTCTGTCAGGTCAGATGGTAAGAGTACGGCTCTGCCGAACTCTTTAGGTCCCCAGCGGGGCAGGCACGAAGTTTATGCTCTGCTGTTTCATCGTTGATGAGGTAGTCGAATAGTCTAGTTGCAAGATTCCTACGTATGCGGGATTTTGCATGTCAGCTACACCTAAGGATGGCTCAGATTCAACCGTGCAGGACTTTTTAGCCTCTGGTTCTGGTGAATCATCACTTGAGCGCAAACGTTTTCTAACCTGCTCATGGGGGGTTTGTTCCTCCACCTGAGATAGATTCTGCGTACGCCGCTCAAGAATGTGGTGCAAGGCAGTTTTATAAGATACTCCGCTCTTTAGGAGACGACTCAGTCGTCCAAACCTTTTTCTTAGGTTGAGTTATTGGATCAGGAGTTGGAGAGTTGGGAAGCTCTCGCTCCTGATCTAAATTTACAGGGAGGTCAGTTGGAGTCGTAAGCTCGGCATCCATCTCCTCTGTAGACTCAGCGTCAGAAAGAATTTTTGAGTTTACTCTGTCCATAAAACTCCCACGAGTAGCTAGAGAAAGAAGGTCAATCACGGCAAAGCTCCGCATTACCGTGACAAGGCGATGCTACGACGAGAGGGCGCCCAGTATCTCGAAGGTTCCGTAGAGACAGCTGATAGGCTCAGTGTCATTTATCCTCTCGGCACGGATACGCACACCTTAGGATTAAGCCATCGTTGGGATGCCATTCAGTTAGGAAATAACAGAACCACAAGTGATCCTGTCATTCCCGTATCCAGCGTGGCTACGTGGAAGCAGGCATCCGATGGCCGGTTTGCTTAACCCTCACATCCCAAGCCAATACACTCGCTGAAAACAGCATGCACAGTGGTTCAGGTAGTGGAATATGAACAAGGACAGGCAACCCGCCTTGGAAATATGTAAAGTTATTAGTCTACTCTCTGTTTAAACAAAGAATTGGGCACGACGAGTCCGAAAAATTTCAATGGAATGAAATTATTTGTGATTTGTTAAAAAAAACATTTCATAAAGTGTGTTTACGAAAATATTTCTCAGTAATCTCCATGTTCCATATAGACACTCTTTTCAGATTTTGGTACATCGACCATTGTTACTGGTCCTATATATGAGGATAATGATCCGTGTCTAGCACAGTTTTTCCGTTGATTATGATATCTGACTGTACTGACATTCAGAAAAGATTCATTTTATTCCTGTCCGTCAATTTTCTTTGTTTTCCACGACATTCCCAGACCATTCGATTCGAATCAGATTCGATTCAGTTTTGGGTTCAATAATGACCCATGTGCAGCCTGGCTGTCTGGGAAAATATCAATCTAGTCATTCCATTGGAGCCTGAAATGTCTGTTCCATGCGCATTGTGATATTGTATACATTTCAGCCTGAAAGACTGATGTGAATTCGCTGAGCGGTAACTGAAATGTACATGTTTTCTCGTGGATTTCAGCCTACGTTCTATGTTTGGTTTCCAACCTATCTGTATACCAAGTGTTTCTGCCGATCGAGTCTCCGGCATTACTGTTCACTCTTCACCTTTCATTATTGATGGCTTTGTTCGCGAAGTTGGTATTGGATTTATATTTTGGTGATTCAAGACCATGTTCGTTTCCCGACACATTCCATCACTTTTGTTTTGTTCGATCTGCTGTGACAAGATTAATTATCTAGTTTGACTCATCTCACATTCCTATTACTAGATGTGAAGGATGAACTCTCAAAAGAGTTTTCATTGCTTTCCTCATACCCAAAAGAGTAAGTCCTTCCACCTGTAGTCGTTTGCTTCAACTACGGTCACCAAACCATATGTTATCATAAATTCAACCATCGGTACATTATGTGTCCTAGGTCTTAGGTCAGTCATGTTATTTTACTTCTTTGTTGGAATCTATGGAAATAAACAGGTCAAAGAAAAATCCCAATTCTATTGTCCTCAACGAACAACTTGATTTAAATAATAGTCCTCTCCTGAACCTATAATCCAGATCCCAAAACCTACATTATATTGAAAGCTTTGTTATGTTCATGGATTTTACAGGTATATGAAACGCAGGTACCGGGTATCAGGTATATCAAATCATTTATGATGATAGAATAAGCAACATAGGTATAAATTACTCAGATTTAAATGTAATCAGTTAGTTTTGAAAATGGTGTAATAGCCGAAACCGGCCAACAATAATGAAATATAGTGGAAATACATAAAAAAAATCCACAATAAATTTTAATATGTCATCGTCAACGTTATTTCATTCACATTCAATAATTTCATATACAAGTTTTTTTATTTCACTTTTTTTTTCAGTTCTGAAGGTAATTCTCATCATCATATCCGTTGGAAGTGCTCTTCAATGTATGTTTTCCATTTTCCTGATATTTGGAGCTGAAACTGTAAGTATTAGGTGGTCAGTTCTCTGGACTTTGTGGAATTTTTGTGAATATTCCGTAATCAAATTTTATCACTTCAAGAACTCAACTATCGGGAGATATTTTAGTTAGTGGAAGAGATATTCCAAAAGAGATGTTTCACAAAGCTTAACAGCAGCCATAATAAAACTCAAATTCAGATAATCGTCGACGAAATTGTATCAGTCATTGCAGAGAGCTTGTGAAATGAATCAAAATAGCCCCTTTGATAAAACATCTTCATTGAATTGATGTTCGTTGAAGCATTTGCGCATTTTTCATATTACCATATCTGCAGTGCAGAATCAGAAAAAACACAAATTTTTAACAAGGTACCTCTTGGAAGAGAACGACACCATAATATAAGTGTGAACCAATAATCAAACAGTTATGATATTTTCTTTATTGCTGGAGCTACAAACCACTAATTATTATCATTGCGTAATCTGGCTGATATTGGGTTGGCGTTATGATTCATGTAATAGCAACTGTTGGATCTAAATGTTCCATAATTTCGCTACTGATGATATTTACAGCAAATCAAAGAACCCCTGTATCGCTGAAGCAACGCCTTAGAAATCTGGTTCTCTCTCCTCTGTGAAATTTTCAATATTGAGAAATGTATCAAAGTGGAAGTAGTTAGAAGTTGAAGAGAACATCAATGATATGAAGATGGTCATTTAGACAAAGGAATGTCACCTCTATCAAAAATACTGAAAACTTCGTAGTCAGTTAGGTTAGGTTAGCTTAGATCTGAAGTGAGTGGGTCTATTCGACCCTCCACCGCAACCCTCAAGGGTTTATTGTGGCTCACACCTATTCACACTCGACCAAATAAACCCAGCTCTTTAACGAAGCCGAATAGTTTGTATGGTGACCGGTTTTTGAGGTGATGGTAAGAGTACGGCTCTGCCGAACTCTAAAAACTTGATTCAGTCCCCCAGCGGGGCAGGCACAAAGTATGTGCAGAGGTAACACACACTGTCTTCCGACAATCCGAGTCTCTACATATGATGATTCAAATGACAGTGACCTGTAAGAAGGCCTTACAGGTCACTTTAGACATCGTAGTTCATCCCTACTATAGTCCAACAACTGTTTGGTGTCAAGCTCCAAAGGGTGAATGAAAGCTTTGGTGAGAGCCAATCCTGGAAGATTCTGTCAGAAGTCCATAAATCTTCCTGCCATCCAGGTGTTCAATACTTGATTGGCAAAGCTTAAAGCGATGCCAATGACAGGTTCTGGTCCGATGAAGCTGCTTGCAGCACCAGTCAGTAGATCATTCACATAATAATCACAGAGGTCATAGTACTATTTTTATCAACAATCAGTCTTGTGCAGAAAAATAACAACGTCCAATGTAGGGCAAATAATAATAACATATTGGGTGGTTTGTTTTCTGGAGTTTTCGTGTATACTTCTCCATTCAGAAGGATAGACACTAAGGAATTACTTCGGAACCATATGACGTGTGTGATAATTTGGTCCAAGGGCTTTTATAAATATAGCGAAAATTTCAAAAAGTGGGCCGTAGATCTATCCCGCACTTTCGATGTTAACAGTATAAAAACCATGTTGAAAATCAGATCTAATTTTGTTGAATTACCTGATTGACATTGAGAAAATAATCACTGCTAATGATTATTCTCCTTAAAGAACCAAAACAAGACGTTTCCAGTAGAATTTCATTCATTCATTTCATTTCGTGATTGACAGAGTGTTTATTAGTAGCAAGTAGATATTTCGAGTTTTTCTTGGAGTTAATTCGAGAAAAAACTATTTCGTACGTCCTGAAAGTTTTATCTTTTTTTTTTTAAATGAATCCAAATTTAACCTACTTCAATTTTGAATAACATGTAATATTCACCTTGTATCTACATTGGAATAGAAATAACAGTCGGCAGAATGATATTATTCAACATATTATGGTAGATTTCAAAATTCATAATATTTTGACGCCATATAATAATATTACAACACAAAAACAAGGGGTGCAGATAAGAATTTTGTAGAAGTCAATGAAAGAGTTTGCATACACCTCTCTTTATTACTTTATAAGTTTGGATATGGAGGAAGAGGATTCGCAGAAAAAAATGAACATTTCAATACAAATATTTCCAAAAATTTCAGTTATCAGACGTAGAAAACATGAAACATTATAAAGTGTACTAGTACTACCCATTTCAGTTGTCAAAGCTCACTTCATTTGAAAAAAATTTCGTAGATTTTATGAACTCAAATCAATCATTGGGCTGATATTCCAAACAACTAAGAAAAACTAGAAGTATTCTCTAACTACTATACAAAAAAAAGAAATAGAACTTCTCATGAACATGAATTCCGAGTTGATTCATTCCGTTTCTGAGACGCAGGACCTTGAAGTTGAAAAAAATCGTTTCAATAATATATTATGAATACTCCAAAATATTCAGTTCAATCAACAAGAAGCTCATTTTTGCTCTGACTAAATTGAACTCATCAGGTCCAGTGGCGTCCAGCGCATCACAGCCAATATTATGTGGGGAAAAGTACGCCGCTGCCTTTTGTGTAGAAATTGTATTGATGAAATTATCTCCATTAGACTTTTGTGGGAGATGAAAACCCTGATAATTTTGAATTTGTGTAAAAACCAAATATAGAAAATAAACCATTCTGATAATAGAAGATGAAAATGTTCACCTTTTGATAAAATATACAACTTCAATTGATTTGTCATTTATTATGCTAGGAAACGCACGTTGAATGGTGATACCTCGTTAATCTTCAGCTCGATTCGACTTCTGAGGGTTGTGGTCCGTAGAGGTTTGCTAGTTGAGGACAAAACAGATTTCAACAGACATATTTGGTCTGACACATTGAAAAATACCTGGAATATTCCTCATGACATTGCAATTACTGGATCCCCGAGTCATTCACATCCAGTAAAAAAGTTGCATCAACAAGGACTTTTAGATGACCACACGATAAGATATCTGAGAAATTCATTTCAGGTCTGCGAGCTGGCCAATTTTTAGTTGGTGCACGTTCAATCCAGAGTTATAAGGATAGTTGTCGTTGAGATGATAATGAGCGAGAATATCAAACTCACCAATTAATATCGACTCGTATAAATACGTGAACTCCTTTGAAAAAAATGGGTACTCGATTTGGACAACAATCTGTGTAGAATTTTGATCTTGTTGGTAAAAAAAATAGGCCAATTAGGTAGTCATTAATAATTTTCCCAAAACCGTATTAGCAAAAATTGACTTTCTTTCATAACGAGAAAATATTTGTCATGATAACATCTGGTAAAAAACTTGCCCCGTTCGTTAATGAAATGATTGATGAAAAATTATCATTTTCCATAGTATGAGTTGACCAAAAACAAAACATCATTTTCGGGTGAAAATCCCAGTAGAGTTTGAACCCGCTAAATGTTTATGGAAATAGAAGCGTAATTTTTGTAACTTATTTGTTTGAAGGTGGTTGACAATGTTTCGTGGTGTATTTCATTGTCTAATATAATATAAATTGATTTGATAACCCTGAAAAAATCAAAAAATCAAGAAGATCAACCGAAAATAACAATTTTGTTAAACAAAAAACTGAAATTACAACGAAATAACATACAACAACAACCAAACAAATAAAAATGGTAATATTATTAGAAGCTGAAAAAATTGAAAGAGTTAAAAATGTTATTAACAAAAAATAAAAAAATAATAATTGAAAGATTTCAAACCAAATTATGTCACAACGTTTCGATTGTTAGTATCCACAATCGTCTTCGGGGGATAACTGGACTTATTCCTCCGAGATCTGACTATTTCTAGGTCATTCTAGTACTTTCACCTAACCCCCCTTTCCGCTTCATTGGTTTTGGCGGGAGATGACCATTTGGCGGGAGTAGGTCGATTAGAGGTTTCCATAAGTTACGTATCTCTACGCTAGCTATCCCGGATTTGCTGGTTTCTCCTCGCTGTGTGTGCTCAGCAATGCGAACTTTCAATGGCCTCTTAGTTCCACCAATGTATGATTCTCCTCACTCGCAGGGTATCAGGTAAATGCCATTCTTGGAATTGCAGTCTGCGTTTGGTGGCCTGGTTTCCGTGAGGCTGCTACGGATAGTGTTCCTAGATCTGAAGCAGGTCCTGATGTTATACTTGGACCCAATCCGTCTCATCCTTTCCGATAATCCTCTGATGTAGGGAAGTACAAGTACTGGTTGTGGCGGCTTCTCTTCCTTGTGGAGTTCTTGCTGTTTTCCAACTAAGGCCTGTTCTACCATCACTTTGGAGTAACAATTCCGTTGAAGGTCATTTTTGATGATGCCTAGTTCCTTTTCGAAACCTTCCTTTGTATTACAGAGCCCAAAAGCACGGTACAGTAGAGTCTTGATGATTCCTCTCTTAGTCGATTGATGGTGGTTGGATTCCTGATTCAGATACTGTCCTGTGTGAGTGGGTTTTCTATATACAGATGTCTCCCATTTAGTATCGGTCGTCTTCACCAATACGTCTAAGAAAAGCACGTTGTTCATGTGCTTCAGGAAAGTGTCTAGTTCTGCATTCCCATAGTTCCATATTATGAAGGTGTTGTCTACGTATCTCAACCAGACTTAGGGCTTCTTTTGGGCTTCTTCATTGGTCAAAGTTTCAAACCACTCCATATATAAATTGGCTATGACAGGTGAAAGTGGCGATCCCATTGGCAGTCCCTCATTTTGCGTAAACAATTCGTCTTTCAGTTGGAAGTAGCAGTTTCGTACACAGCATCCTAGTAATTCCATGATAACTTGTATCGGTAAGTTTGTTTTATTTTTCAGGTCCCCATCTTCGAATAGCTTCTTCTGTATGATTTGAAGTGTAGAGGCTTTCCACGTCGAAACTGATCAGTTGATCCTGCTCTTTGACTTTGATTTCCCCTAGTAGTACAACGAAATGCCTTGAATTTTTCACAAAAGATGATGTTTTACCTTGCAGTAGTTTAATTATTGGTAGTAAAAATCTGGACAAGTTCTGAGTGGCTGAATCTCTGGAGCTAATGATCGGTCTGAGCGGAACATCCTTTTTGTGGATTTTGGGTAGTCCATACAAGTGAGAGGGCTTACTGTGGTGCGGTGTTAGCGGTTAATTTTCTTTTTCCGTAAAAAAGACTTGGTATTTTTTCAAAGTCTGGTACAACTTATATTATATTAGACAATGGAAATCCGAACTGATGAAATAGGCATCTCCCCTTCCCAAATACTCCTGAACTACTTAGGTGAAATTTGAATATAATGAATGGGGTAGAAATGTGAATACCCAGTTTGAAACCAATGAGCAAGTTTTTCTAAGATGCCAAAAAACTTTATTTTTCATATTAATGATTTATAATAAAGTAGCTTAAATTTGTTGTAGAAAACAAGGCTGGATACATGTAGTGAAAACAAAAGACAAAACAATTGTTTTATCAATTCCTCATTCCAGAAGAATTGGAACTGCAAAACACAAGACAGTGAAATACCATTGTCCTCAATATTATTGAGACGCTACTTGACCTAATAATTTCAATGAAGCTATGGTTCAAATTGGCACCTTATCACTTCAAATAAGTGCATCAAATTTCAATAAACTCTATTCAAGGATATTGAAGATATTTTATGAATACTATTACATATAACATAAAAACTTGTTTTTTAATAAAGTTCTAAATTTTTGTCTCATATTTAGGAAACACACGATGAGTACATTTAGGATATGAATGGATTGTTTCGTTAAATAAAACTGTCGTTCATATTCAATCAATGCATTCAATAATAGATACTTCAGATTCAATGAAGTCTTTTCTCTTAACGTGCGATTCTTATCGGCGAAAATCAATGGACTCACTCATGTGAATAATGGTTCACAACAATCAAGATTTAGCATGGAATTAAGATGAATTGATGAAGGTATCTTATTTGTTTTCAAATTGTTCATCATCCAAAATGAAAGTAAATGAAGCAAATCACAATGAATCGTGCATGATTATTGTTTTTTCAGAATCGTCCGGGTCTTTTGACACCATGGTTGATATTGAATCCTATAGCACTTGGTGTCTACATCTTGGCCACTCTGACAGCTATTATTCATCATACCAGTTTGAATATGACGCCTTTCATCATTGGACACATGCTTCTTGGAATCATAATTGTTCGTAAGTAGAGTTATATAAAAAAATACAACGGTGAGAAGTGAAGGTTTTTGAACTCCCAACTGTAGTTATATATCATTAAAATGTAAAATTGGAATCTTTTTCTGAAGGAAACATCTAAGGTACACTGGTGTACCTGGTAAGGTACACCAGTGTACCTTAGATGTAAGGTAAGTGTACCAGTGTAAGGTACACTGGTGTACCTGGTAAGGTACACCAGTATACCTTACCAGGTACACTGGTAAGGTTCTCCTGATTTTTCGAATCATAAATGTATATTCGCATTTCGAAATTTCGAAAGTTCACTATTTCACTACTCTTTTTTCAATGTGATGGGTCAGTGGTAGGTAAAATCTGGTAACCCGGTAACTATTGATAACTGAAATCTGACGTACAGAAAAAATGATACTCTGAAAGTATGCTACAAGATACTTTTCTTCCTTTCCTTAGTTGGATTAGTAAGCGCACTTACCAAAATATTTCGACATGTAGATCAAAATTTCAATAGAATACGCCATTTCAACTACGATAGTCGTATTCTACTGACATCCAGTAGACACCTAAAATTCAAAACGGGGGATGATCAAAGGATGACGACTGTGATTGGCTGGTGAAGGAATAACTATGTACAGCTTGGCAAGTCTCTCTGCGCCTGAATATTGGATGAGCAGTAGATCAGCTGAAAGAGTGATGCGGGAGCTCGTGTTAGTACAGTACGTGGACAAACTATTCGGTTTGGTGAACTATGTACAGCTTGGCAAGTCTATCTGCGCCTGAATATTGGATGCGCAGTAGATCAGCTGAAAGAGTGATGCGGGAGCTCGTGTTAGTACAGTACGTGGACAAACTATTCGGTTTGGTGAACTGTGAGTTATTTGTTGTTTATTGAAATGTCTTCTTACAGTAAACTGAATAAGAAAATTTATGCAAGTGGAAGCAACTGCACATGAAAGAAGAATTACTCTCACGAAGATAAGAAGTAATAGTATCAATTAGTAAAATTGTAACCGTTATTACATATTAACTTTGAAAGTTCAAGAACGAGTATCTGAAGCCACAGAAGTTAGCATGTGAAATATAAGAAAATGCAAATCAGAGATGAATAATATGTCAACATTGTGATAATGCTGATGGGGAAATCTATAAAACTATCATACGAGCCTACTGTCAGGGTAACAGAAATTCATAAGCTTGAATTTCGATTGGGAAAGCTAAAAGAAAAGGTAAAAATATTATCGAATGCCAACCTACCTATTCGATTACTCAAGATAAAATTCTTCAAGTAAATGTGGATCTACAGAGAAAAGTGTTGACATTTCATTCATATGAATTAAACATAATATATTCACGATACACATACAAGTGTCATCATGGGAGGTCTGAAAAAACCTGATAGTAAAGGCCATCGTCTGATCATAATACATGCGGGAGGTGAAAATGGGTTTGTGCTTAATGATTACATTGGATGTAAATCAAATAAATGCAGGTGGTTTCATAATAAACATATAATGAAAACATCGTCAAGATGTCACCAACATCGATCAAAATATCCAATATGCAATCATAGTTATCGGAAAGAAATATTTTATTTGAAAAAAACATGCTGAAACCTGAATTTTATGCCCTCATGAACAACTTCGAGACTATCTTGGGTGCTGAAAAACATTTAGAATGAAATACTTAGCTATCCAAATTAGGTTTATGCACTGTAAACGTGTGCAAACTTGTAATAGTAGTTGAATAAATTCAATGGCCAACTTCTAATTGTCAATACTTTATCATATTTGAATGTTTGCAATTTGATTATTTCCATTGAGTTACTATAGAATCGTTTTTGTCCATTGATTAACTATAGAATGGAAAGGGACCCAGTTATTACAGTTATTTTTATTTAGTGTGTCATCATGATTGGAAACTTTCAGAAATAATGAAAGATTGGAATATGTGAAGTTTTGTCTGCAATTATTGTTGTAATACAAACATCATTGACTGAAATGCTGAGATGCTCTGATATAATCGAAATAAAAAATGTTATAGGGGAGCTCTCATTGACGCGTTTTCATTGTTAATATTTCACCTGGAATAACTTAAATTCTGAACTTCAATATAATGATACATAATATATTCAACGTGCCAGTAACACTCGTAAAATTCAACGAGCCGCATTGAGATTGATATTATTGAAAAACTTGAAATTTAGGCTTCGGGCACGAAAATCGCGATGGCGACTGCGGGGTGACGCGAATCGAAGCGATGAGGATAAGTATTCCGTGTGAACACGAGAGCACCGCTCATTTCGTACGCGTCACCTATTCTGTCGATGTTGTTGTATATATATAATATAATACTAGACAAAGGAATAGATATGTCATTCCCAAAATGAATAAAACAGTTGGACAGAAATGTTTTCATCATATAGCACCTAAAATATATAATGACCTGCCTGAGAACTTAAAATCTGAAACTTCTTTGAAAAAATTCAAAATACTGTTAAAAAAACATATATCAAGTAAAGAAAGAATAAAAATACGAGAATATATTGATTGAATTCCGTATAGTACCTCTACCTTACTTCGCTTATTAGCTTTTAATAAAAAAAAAAAGGTTACTTTTATATTCCCAACTTTCATATTATATGTAACTTAAGGATTCATTCTCATCTATTTTATTTATTACATTTTATATTTTATGTCATATCATTTTATTATTGTATTTACTTAATATCATTATTCGTTCCGATATATGTATTTCGTATTTCATTATATATTTCTTAATATTTTTAAATTTTTTAAATACACACAGGTTTGTAACCTCAGTGGGATTTTGAATTTATTCTCAAATCACTTAAAATTGTATTGATTGTTATTCTTACATTCTAAGTCTTAAAATAAATAGTATGTATGGTTTCCATTTCATATTTGAGAATGAATGATTTGATTTGATTTGATATCGCTACCTTTCCGCCGCGTCGTATCGTCTCGCTTCGCTATCGCTTGACCATCGCCATTTTCGTGCCCGCAGCCTTATACGTCAAGACAGATAAGCGTTGTATATGCTCGCAATCGTTCTTCGAATGTAATTCTGTGAGTTTTGGGACAAAAAACCTATCTTCAATATGTCAACAACATCTTTCCGGATATCTCACAAAAACATTTCAGTCAATTCTTACTTTACAACTTCATGTCTTCGTCACAATAGAATAACATAAAACACACTCATACATTCAGTTGATTTCATCCCACCCATAGAAATTTCGTTCATTTACCATTCACTATAATGTGATCATAATGAGGAAAAGAGAATTGAAACTTTCTATGTTTTTTACCACTTTTATTCGTAACTAACGTTACTACAATTTCATCCTATATGGACATTTTTGAACTTATATATTAAACTAACAATGATTCATCACATTAGCCATTCGGGAATGGTTTGAAAACGTCGAATCATTTTCATCTAGTCTGAAGGACCTTTCATGTTAAGCATACCGTCGCTACCACTTAAAAGGTAGATATATGCTATCCCGGACTATTTGAGATAAACAATCTTACTATAGATGATCTGCATGTAACTCCAACGGTATAGGCAGCGCACGCCAAGGAAACAAGAATTTTTTCGACTCACTTATAACTTATTATGACCAAAATTACACAAAACCTTTGTGAATTGTAGCCTATATGTGATTTTGATGTATAAGCTGTGTTCATTATGTAAGGTTTCATCTAAGTCATCCATTCCCTCAAACTTTCAAATTTATATTAGTATAGATTCCGTATGTAACTCATTATGCCCGAAAGGTTCATGTTATCGATATCGGTGTAATCCCAGATTAAAATCCATTCGTCGTCCCCCTCTCAGTTCTTCTTCTTCTTCTTTTTCTTCTCTAAATTCGTCTGGGGGGCGCAGCGGTCTTGCTCGAAGCAATGCTGCCACACCTTTTAAGTCACACTTTTTATGATGAAAAATATTGATTTTTTTGATTTTTTTTCAAATATATACTGAATGGGTCGCCTTCTCTTCGGGAGACCTACGGATTTATAATTCACATACATGGCCCCTTCACGTGGTTATGCGAAACACCCCGGCCTGGATACCGGCGTGAATAAAGGGGCCCTTGAACTTCACCAATACAATGGACTAGCACAACAAGCCCCACGATAGCACATGGCATCCGCATACCTTCTTTGTGGGCGGACGTTATTAGCACATCTGTCCACTACCACGGCAACCACGAAACTTCCCTAGCCGATGAAAATTGTTTCATAATGATTGCTTCATATGAGTATGGAATATGTAGCACATATAAGATGTACAAGGCACAGTGAATCTAAAAAAATAATCCGTCTTTTTTTTTCAGTAATCGTGGCCTACAAGATAATGTGCGTTTGGAATTTCTACAAGCACCTGAAGAGTCTGAATTTCTGAGGAAATCATGGCCGCAATCCAAATAACTTCTTCATTCTTGGAAATAACATATCTTATAAGCACAATAATAAGTGTTACACAGCCTTTTTCAGATTGCTAGTGTAGATTTTATTCAGTATTTCAAAAAAATATGTCACACTTTCAAGTAGTGAATGGAATAATATTTTTATTAAACGATTTCAGGTGAAAATACACGAAAATTTGAGTTCTTCAAGAATCCTCACCTATTATTTTCACAACAATTCAGTAATGTACGGAAATTTGATTTTCTTTATTAGATTTGCTTTAAGCAAGATCAAAGTACAACTCAACACATATTAATAAATTGATGGATGCAGCCGTTATTACGTGGTAGGAAATCATCATGGAGAATTGAAACTTTTTGTTTTTTACAACTTTCATTTGTAACTAACGTAACTGCAGTTTCATCCTATAAGGAGTTTAACGTATGAGTTTGAAAATGTCCTTATTATAGGATGAAACTGCAGTAACGTTAGTTACGAATAAAAGTGGTATGAATGAATTAACTTTTATTATTCCTCTTTGTTTTGGTTTACATTTTGTTTATATTTTACAATCTATGGTGCCCTACTGTAGGCTTATGCCTCTTCAGGGCAATAAAAGTGGTAAAACACATAGAGTTTCAATTCTCATTTTTCATCACCATATATTTCATATAATTTTTTATGAATTTCCCCAGAAAAAACAGTAAACTGGTAATTCCTAGAAAAGGCATGTGATATAAACATATCCAAGAAATATATTATTTACATTGTATAGCAATTTGGTGAATGATATATGATTCATTTGAATAACGAATGTTTGAAATACAAACTGTGAAATTTAACGTTCATATTGAAGTAGTTGTTTAGAAAGTACCTTTTCTTTCCTGTAATTCAATGTTTATATAAAAGTATTCGTTTTCATTTCTTTGCATGATCATTTTGAAATAAATTATTTTCTTTCTTCCTTTAGATATTTTCCACATTTTTGTAAAAAGTTGGAAAGCCAAAACTTTTCTAATTTATAAATTTCTAAATGATTGTTTCATTGATTACTCATTAAAAAAAAATCACGGAAAGTACTTTCGAAGCTGAATAGTTTATATTTCCATTCACGATTCTATTTTCAAGATATTTTTTCTTATTAGTCAGTGGGCTATGCTTGAAGACTGGCAGTAAACAAATCTAAAGCAAATGAACTTTAAACGTTCAAGCCAGTCTCTATATACCTACACAGTAGGTTTAATGGACTGACGCCTATCAGAAAACAACTACTCCCCTGGCTAATACCACGAAGGGCATTGGATTATATCCGACAGGCGTCAGTGCAGTAATCTTCACAGAAAATTTCCTGCACATGCAATTGACAATACAACTGAAAGAGTCGACCTTCAATTCTGTAACGGGCACACTTGCAGACCGTTTTTGGGCTTATTAGCCACTCATCAGTGCAAGATAGTGACCATCATCGACCTAAAGTCAATGATATTCCACAATTGAAAATCGGAATTCTTTCAGAGTATTTCATTTCTCTTCCGAAGTTGGAGCGAACATCACAAAATGTCACTTCATCTAGTGGACGAGGTACTAACCAACTCCATATCCGTAATTTGCCCGATTCCTCTGAATAAGGAAGAAAAACTTTCTTATTAGTCAGTGGGCTACGCGAGAAGACTGGCAGTGAAAAAAACTTAAGCAAATAAACTTTAAACGTTCCAGCCAGTCTCTATATACCTACACAGTGAGTTTAATGGACTGACGCCTATCAGAAAACAACTACTCCCCTGGCTAATACCACGAAGGGTGTTGGATTATATCCGACAGGCGTCAGTGCAGTAATCTCCACAGAAAATTTCCTGCATATGGAATTGGCAATACAACTGAAAGAGTCGACCTCCAATTCTGGAACGGGCACACTTGCGGACCGGTTCCGGGCTTATTAGCCACTCATCAGTGCAAGATAGTGACCATCATTGACCTAAAGTCAATGATATTCCACAATTGAAAATCGGAATTTTTTCAGAGTATTTCATTTCCCTTCCGAAGTTGGAGCGAACATCACAAAATGTCACTCCATCTAGTGGACAAGGTACTAACCAACTGCATATCCTTAATTTACCCTATTCCTCTGAATAAGGAAGAAAAACTTTCTTATTAGTCAGTGGGCTATGCTTGAAGACTGGCAGTAAACTAATCTAAAGCAAATGAACTTTAAACGTTCAAATCAGTCTCTGTATACCTACACAGTAGGTTTAATGAACTGATGCCTATCAGGAAACAACTACACCCCTGGCTAATACCATGAAGGGCGTTGGATTATATCCGACAGGCGTCAGTGCAGTAATCTTCACAGAAAATTTCCTGCATATGGAATTGGCAATACAACTGAAAGAGTCGACCTTCAATTCTGGAACGGGCACACTTGCAGACCGGTTCCGGGCTTATAAGCTACTCATCAGTGCAAGATAGTGACCATCATTGACCTATAGTCAATGATATTCCACAATTGAAAATCGGAATTTTTTCAGAGTATTTCATTTACCTTCCGAAGTTGGAGCGAACATCACAAAATGTCACTCCATCTAGTGGACAAGGTACTAACCAACTGCATATCCGTAATTTAACCGATTCTTCTGAATAAGGAAGAAAAACTTTTTTATTAGTCAGTGGGCTATGCTTGAAGACTGGCAGACCATCGTCGACCTAAAGTCAATGATATTCCACAATTGAAAAATCGCACTGGGGTCTTCACCAGTGCGAGGAATCGCACTGGGGAAGACCCTGTTGCGTGTTCATGAAGTTGTGCCGGTCAGGGTCATGAATGTCGACTACTTTCCCGTGACCTTGAGGAAGGGAACAATGCTGGGGCACGGTTCGTCAATTTCGTCTGTGATACGGAGTGTACGCTGTTCAGTTAGCCAAGCCAACAACTTGCCTAAAGAGTTGGAGAAGTTAATCGATATTTCCTCCAAGGACATACCATCAACTCACCGATCTGAATTGAGGGAGTTAGTCAAGAGGTCCCAGGAAATATTCGATATTGGAGAAGGAAAAGGCTGCAGAACGAATGTGGTTCAGCATAGAATCGACACTGGGATGCCCGACCAATCCGGCAATCAGCTAGAAGACTCCCTCTTGACAAGAGAGAAGAGGCAGACAAGATAGTCAGCGATATGAGAAAAGAAGGAGTCATCGAACCTTCTGACAGCCCCTGGTCTTCCCCAGTCGTGTTAGTGAAAAAGAAGGACGGCTCGACAAGGTTCTGCGTGTATTATCACCAACTAAATCACGTGACGAAGAAATACAGCTACCCTCTTCCAAAAATCGACGACACCTTAGCAATGCTAGCCGGCTCCACAATTTTCTCGACTTTGGATTTGAAGAGTGGATATTGGCAAGTTGAATTGTCTCCAGAAGATCGAGAAAAGACTGCTTTCACCATCGGCTCAGGATTGTGGCAGTTCGCGGTTATGTCATTCGGGATTTGTAATGCTCCAGCGACCTTCGAGAGATTCATGGAGACAGTTCTCAAGAGGCTCTCATGGAAGACGTGTCTAGTGTATCTCGACGATATAATCGTGGTCGGAAAATTCTTCGACGATCACTTGAAGAATCTGAAGGAGGTAGTCATGCGTCTGAGGAGTTCTGGATTGAAACTCAGTCCCAAGAAATGTCATCTGTTCCACAAGGAAGTCCGTTACCTTGGCCACGTTGTCTCTGGGGAAAGGAGTGGCGGTAGACGAACAAAAGTTCAAAGCAGTTAAGGATTGGCCCATTCCAAAAGATATACATCAGCTTCGAAACATCCTTGGTTTATGCACCTACTACCGCAGATATCTGCTGGGGTTTGCCAACATCGCTAAACCATTGACCCGACTCACAGAAGGGCAGATCCTGGAGAAGGTCGTACATGGGGTAACTCGAGAAGAGCCACGAGACCTTTCCAAGGTTTCAGTTGACTACGCACCAGCTCACTGCGTGGCAGAGGATCTTCAAATGTCCAAGGGTATCGCTGTGGTATTCAACAAGAAATTCGGTCAGCTCCAAATATTACGAGAACAGAATCCTGATATCGGACGAGTGCTACCGTTGAAGAAGGGTCAGAGAAACATTTTCTACTTGGTGACCAAAAAGCATTCTCGAGACAAACCGTCCTATGAAGACGTCTTGAGGAGTCTTACTAGACTGAAGGACACGATGTTCGACCAGAGTCTCGTGGACTTGGCAATCCCGAAATTAGCCTCTGGGCTCGACAGGCTGGACTGGAGAATTGTAAGAAGCATGTTGGAAACGATCTTCAGATCCAGCGGCATCAAGATTTTGGTGTGCGGTAACCATCTTCCACGACCCAGTATGAAGACTGTGTGTTATTTCCATCGAACTTCACAGTGCAGATTTGGGAAGTCCTGCAGGTATCGACACACGCCAAGAATGAAGAAGGGGGCAATGTAACGGATCTGAAACCGGCCCTGACCGATATCTCAGCCAGCAAACGCATGACATCATCGCGAACCGCCGCGAGTACAGAGACCTCTAGATAAATCTTGAACAATCGTTACCGGTATATAAAACCTGCTTTCCGTCCATAGGGAGAGTCTGTATCTAGAAAGCGAATCAAGCGGTTAACAAACAAAGAAGATAAATTAAGCATTAGTTGCTAAGCGGTGTATATAAATTAGTTGTGATAGTGAAGTATTGGTAAAATAAATTTGTTCAAGACAGTTAATTTTTTATTTCGTTACAATATTGTAAGGAGCATTTGCCCCCCTTTCCGTTTAATTTTTTTCCCAGATGGCGCCCATTCACCATCTTGAAATTTCATCTGTCAATTTCACTTCAAAATAAATTATTCATGCATTAAATTCATTATCCTAAATTTAATTTATTTGAGTTGACCCGTTCACAAAATAAAAGAGGGGGATATTAAAGAAAAGCACTGTATAATTTTCATCCCCTTCTCTTCGAATTGGGTAAACTTCCTTCAAAGCTAGGCTGTATAACTTTTTTAATAATGAAGAAATTATTAGACTGCTATCGTGATCATTGTTGACAGTCATTTGTTTTATTATGTTCAGTTCTTTATTGAAATTCACCTCTGACAAGGGAACATTTATCAGTCTGAGGATCATACTGGTTGAACGCTGCTATATAATATCTGTATGTGCTGGTTTACGATAAATTAAAAAATCATGTTCGTTGTTACCTTTTGTTGTTGTCGAGCCAAAAAATATTATTGAGTCATCCTTTCTAATCTCCATGGTGAAAGTGATAGAAGGGTGGAGAAAATTGATAAAATTCAAAAACTTTCAAAAAAAATTAGTTTCACGAAAGAGAGGACATTGGCAGATCAAGATCTTCAGATGATGTGATACTGCAGATTTTTCCGGGTTTTCCTGTAGCTGAAAATGCTCAAATGGAATCAATTAAAGTCGCCTCTGAACGCCAATTAATTTTTGTTGTTTTATAATTTCATGAATTGTATAGAATATAAATATTTGTAGATCTTAGTCAATTATTGCAGAAAGACATCATTTTAATCTAATTTTCATGTGTTCAAGTACCTACTACGAGAAAACTATCAAGACGTCTTCCAATATATGGTAATGATGATTGATACCAGCCTGATGGTTGATTGTCTGAGTTGTTTTCATTTCATTTCAGAATGGATGGTCACTTCTCCATTTGTCTGCTATCTATTTCAAAGATAACGCTTTTGATAAAAATCCCAATGAAAAAGGGTCGAATAGCAAATTTTTTTTCAGTTATCCCCAATCTACATGAGGTTTGTTCATTGTAACTATGTTTTGATCTCATTTCATATGGATAAATCTTCATTCATTACATTTGATAAAGCAAACTCTCTATATGGGTCAAGGCCGAAGTACCATTCGGACGTAAAAAGACCCTCTTTCAATTTCTGGATGGACGTGATTTACATAAGAAAATCCCAATTTTCAGCACCCGAATAGACCATATTTTGACATCAATCCTTCAAGTAATTAACGATACTCACCCCAATTTATCTCCATAAACATTTATAATGTTCAATATTCATTGTGTGACAATGAGTCTGTTTACAAGTTGTGATTTTTTTTGGTTCTTTTTCACACGAACAGCTTATTCTACCCGTGATTTTTTTTCTTGTATGTTCTGTTATCCATACAATGGTTTTTTTGGGCGTATCTTTTTTAACAATATTCTACATATTCAATGCCTGATATATCTAATTTTACAATTGGAAGTAGGTACCTGACTTTTACCTAAGTTAGTAATGAATTAAATTATCTGAGCTTATCTCCCAATTTTCACATTTGAAAAATATTTAGTAACGAGGAGTTATTCAATTCCAATTAATCATTCAGTAAATTACCCGAATTTCTGATTCTATTGATTTCTGAATATTCTAGAAGATTGAGTTTCAAACTCTTCTCTTCTAAATGTAACACGTTTGATTGAACTCATATCCTTCTGCTAAAAGGAGGTTTGCAAATGTGGAATTGGTCTTTCTATTTACAAAAATACTTCTATGCTCTTTAATTCTTTGCGAAAATGTTCTCCCCGTTTGGCCAATATACAGTTTTGGCAAGAGCCACAAGTCAGCTTATATACTCCTGAGCTATCCGACACTGAAGTTTTGTCTTTTATTGTATCAAATAAATTTACTTATTAGGTATGCTTATTATTCGTTCTGTAAGCTACGTTTTAAGGAGGTGATTCCTCATCGAAAAAAAAAATAGGATCTTTCATATAAAGAAATTTCATTGGAGCATCCCTTATTAAAATACATCCCCTTAAAGGGGGTACATAGAATGTGTATAACAATTTTTTTCACAAACACTGAAAAAGTTACAATAATGAAATTGACGTTTTTGTACTACCAAAAAGACACTTAGCCAGAAATTCATTTGGTTTACCCCATTGTTTTAAGGGGTGGAAAACGCAAACCCTAAAATTTTTTTCCAATGTAACTTTTTGTCTTATTTGTTTACCATTCATTTAAAAATTTATTTCCGATTGCCTGTTTCATTCTAAATAAAAAATGTCTCTTGGGTTTTTGCCCAAAATAAACCAGTTCGCAGCAAAATATTATTTTAGGAACAACTACAGAGATACATCGTCATAAATGCAAAAATACGAAAGTAATGTATCTAGTTGTTCGCTATTAGCGATAGTGACAATTAAATTGGTATGACGCTGTCAGATTGTGAATTTTCGAAATTGAATTAATACTAATTGTGTGTTGTTGTTCTGTTATTAATTTGTTACTTTAATAATTCACTTGTCATTAAAATGGCATACACAAATGAGGAAATGGTTGATATGCATTACGTTTACGGTCTGTCGCAGGGGAATGAGTTAGAAGCTTCTAGAAGATACGCAGGATTGTGGTCGCCATCGAGAAGTACGAACACCACAGCTTGAGGAAGCAGTACTAAATTTGATTGAAGAACAACCTACTTCCAGTACTAGAAAGATTGCTTTCCAGCTAAATGTTGATCATATGACGGTATTTCGAATTTTAAAGGAACAACTCTTATACCCTTACCATCTGCAACGAGTACAGGCACTGTTACCGCGAGACTTTCCGAACCGTCTTGAATTTTGCAATTGGATGCTGGAAATGATTAGAAGAAATTGTGACTTTCTGGAGACGATAGAATTCACAGACGAATGTAGTTTTTCTCGAGACAAGATTAATAATTTTCATAATTACCACATATGGGCTGATGAAAACCCTCACGCTATTTCGAAACTAACCATCACGAACTGTTTTCTCCTAACGTGTAGCTCGGAGTTATTGGGGATGATTTAATTGGGCCTCATTTTCTACTTCCTCTATTAACTGGCATAAGTTCAATTTTTAAGAGAAGTGCATCCAGTACTGCTGGAGGAAGTTCCTTTGGGCGTCAGAAGGGATGTTTTTTATGCATGATGGGGATCCCGCTAATTTTAGTCAAGTAGCACGTCAGCATTTAACTGAAACATATATACTAACTACAAAATAATAAATCCAGTTCGCATTTATGACGATGTATCTCTGTAGTTGTTCGAAAAATAATTTTTTGCTGCGAACTGGTTTATTTTGGGTAAAAAGCCCAGGAGACATTTTTTGTTTAAAATAAAACAGGCTGTTGGAAATAAATTTTTAAATGGAAAAATAATAATAAGGCAAAAAGTTACATTGGAAATAAATTTTAGGGGTTGCGTTTTCCACCCCTTACAACCATGGGGTAAACCAAATGAATCACTGGCTATGTGTCTTTTTGGTAGTACAAAATGTCAGGTTGATTTCAAAATTGTAACTTTTTCAGTGCTTGTGAAAAAAATTGTTATACAAATTCTATATACCCCCTTTAAGGGGCTGTATCTTAACAAGTGATACTCCAATGAAGTTTCTTTATATGAAAGATCCTATCTTTTTTCGATGAGGAATCACCTCCTCAAATGTTTCACACTTATTCAGTTACACCCTGTATAATGTGTATGAAATGCTTAAGGCAAGTACCGCATTTATTCAATAAGAAATTATATCATCTCCGTCTAAATAGTTCTTCAATTGCTTACCAATTAATATGTTACCATTATTTCAAACATTGAAATGGATCTCATAAGCATCCGGATATGACATAATAAAATGGAAAAATATGCTGTCTGGTGTCAGTGACCAAAAACTTATTTACTAAAAACTGTCCACGTTAATATGGATTTTTTTCCCATGTCAGTTGAATTTATTCAATCATTCATTTAATTTCCGTGAAATTATACAGAATCTAATTCAAAAGTCAAACTCTAGAGGTTCATTTCATTTTAAAGACAAGCACATTTGTCGTAAACCAATCGTAAACCAATCGGAAAAACCAAGAAATATTCTATAACTTTGAATGAAGTAAGAATCTTCACTTCTGCAATAATCTCAATAATCACACACTGGAGGTTTCTGGCAAAAATATAAGTTATCTCTGATAATAAATACGGCAAAAGGTAGATGCAGGATTGTTGAATAACTGTAACTGAATATTCATATAGGACGCATGAATAACTTCAATGTATTCAATTAATATACAATGGATTCAACAAACATAGACCAATAAAAGGTATCGCGAATGATGAAAAAATGAAAGAGAAATCAGATTCAATGAAAAATACTTCTGTGATATCATGCCCCACCCAAAATTATGTGATTTTTAATATACTTCTAATAGTGTAAGAAACTTATTTTTTCAAATGAGATATCGAGAGTTATTGGTGGAAAACTATTTTTTTAATGACACACCCAAAATAACAAAATGACAAGCTCAAAATAACCTTTCCAAATATGAAGCACACTTGATATTTTGCTAGAGTCATCTTTGAAATACAGAGCATTTATGTTTTTTCGTGTAGACTTTGAAACGCAAACTTTCATCGAGTAGTCTTTGGACGACGCGACGATAAAATAGGAAAAAATCATTCAGTAGTAGCTAATAATTGTTGAGAAAGCTTTCCACAGCAGTAATTAAAACGCATCGCTTCAATAAAACTGATAACAATTTATACTGTATTTACTGCCAATAAATGAAACTTCACCAATAAGAATGATGAAGAAGAAACAATGGAATATATTTCCTCAGAGAAGTTGTTCAAAATGTCTACCAGCTTCTTCAACACAGAGGCGACACCTTTTCTGAATGTTTTTTGCCGAACTGTTCAATAGGAGTAAGAGAAGAAAAAATTTTGCATCATTGCCGCTTCCAATTCATATCTAGAATTGGTCGGCAATTGAAAAATGAGGCCTGTCAATCTTCCAGAGGTGAAAGCCCATAGGCGTTAGGTCCGGTGACCTGACCGGTTAACGGTTGGGTCCTAGGTTAGCTTTCCAATTATTACCAAAATTTGCAGACAGAAAATTGGTTACAATTGCATTGTTGTGAGGTGAAGCCCCGTCTCATTGAAAATATATTTTTCTGAGCTCCAATAGAGGCAATTCATCAACAAGGGGTTCAATACTATTAAATTTCATAATACCTCCTACATGTGAGAGTGCCATTATGAATAAACGGGCCCATTAATCTACTCCTGAAAACACCTACCCACACACCAAATCCAAATCTTTATTGACTTCTATGCTCCACAACAGAATGAGGATTTCGTTGTGCCCAAGTATAAGAATTGTAGCGGTTGAAAATGACGGCACTGCTCACATAGGCTCCGTCTGCCCAAATACACTTCAACGAAAAATCACGCAAAAAGTCATGCGGCGTACAGACTCTCCTGGTTTGAGTTGATTAACTCTTCTGGTCTTATATGGCTTGATTTTTCGTTTTTTTTAATCCACTCAACGTTAGTTCGTGGTAGGCCTGTTGATATTTTCGACTTTCATATTGAAATTTTGGGATTATTTTCCACAGCTCCTAGAACGACTATTCCTTCTAATTCTTCATCCCTATTTGATTTATATAGTTTTGGTCTTTTCTTTTCAACTTGACCAGTATCAATTAGGTGTTCTCTCTTCGTATCCAATTTTTCATATTTCTCTTACTTAATTGCGAATGTGTTTGAAAATTGAACCGAAACTACCAATTGAAGAGCGTCTTCACTGCTTGAATCAAAATTTGACAGCTATCAGTGAATATTTTCATTCTGTTTTATCGCCGCATCGCATCGTCCAAAGCACAATTGCCTTGTGCCCTCTTTCATCATAGCTAATGTAATTACCGTCATTTGGAGAGTCACTAGCAAAATAACCCTTTAATGCGCAATCAGGACAATTTCCAATTCATTGTGAATGTTTTAGAAAATTGAACAGAAACCAGAAGAGCGTCTTTACAGCTTGAATCAGCTACCAGTAAAGATTTGTATTCTGTTTATCGCCGCATCGTTCAAAGCCTACTTGATCAAAGTGTGTGTCTACACGAAAAACCCTAAAAGCTCTGTATTTCAAAGATGACTGGAGCAAAATATCGAGTGTGCTACATTTATAGAAAGTTAATTTTGAGCTCTATTGAAATATGTAAGAAGATACAGGGTGTCTCATTGAATAAAAATAGTTTTTCATCAATAACTATTGATATCTCATTAAAAAAAATGTTTAACACCATTGTATTCTACTTAAAGAAGTGCTCCAGAAACGTTTCAATAGAAACAAGAAATTTTTGACAGCAAAGAAATTACAGTAACTATTCGAAAATACACATTATCAAAAATTATGGTGCAATTCAGAGTTTGTCAAAAAGTTTCACTCTCAGACACAACCATTAATTTCCATCTATCTAGTTTCCCTCCAAAAGTGTAGAATTTGGCACACTGTTCTTCATTTCGCAACGGAAGCTTTTAGTTTTGCCGACCACTCAAACTATAAACGTTATGACTGACGAATTCAACATGCTGTTAATGATACGTTGAGAAACTGGGGAAAATAACTATTTCATTGCCAATTATCTGTAAGATTTTTTGAAAATTTTTGATCAATTCATTAACATGAACTAGTATTTATATTTATAATGAACTAGTTACATACAATGACTTTTCTTTTTTCCAAGGTGAATGGGATTGGTCTAGAATGTAAGACGAATTTTTGTTTTTATATGGAAATAACATAACGATTATTGCCTGGAGTAATCAATGAATATTTATTACGATCAATTACGAAATTACGAATGCGGTTCAGTACTCACGAATTCATTTTTTTCAGTTTCATTTTATCACTTTGAGATTTTTAAATTGTTGTGAAATTTCCCGGCACTGATAATAAAGAAAACGACAAACAAAAAACAATTCTGAACCTACCCAGAGTTTTCTGACAAATGCGCTACAAAAACAAGGATTCATTAGTTTCCGAAAAAAAATGCAAAAATAGGTCGGTTTTGAATTCGATGGAGACATGTTCCAATCGTAAATTCAACTGTCTTAGTTTCTCCCATGTTCCTTGGTGAACATAACCTTTAGACTTATGGTGCACTGTTTGGAATCTTTGGTGTACTAATGAATATTACTGGAGTTTTTTCCCAACACCAAATCGTTATTTTTAACACCTCGACACGTGCTCCGACACGACACGAGGAAGATTAAACTTCCTCTTTGAAGATGATCACTTGGTGATCCAAGCACGTGTCGAGGTGTTAAAAATAATGATTTGGTGTTGAGAAAAAACTCCAGTAATATTCATAACTTTTGAAATTTAAATATAGACAGCACTAAGTGTAACGCTAGAAAGATGATATAATAAGGAATTTGTCCATGTGACTGTTCACTACGTAACTTTCCATTTTGGCGCTGTTATACAAAGGAAACAACTGTTCCGTATTACAAATTATGAAACTTCTTTTAAGAGATGTTAGTGAGTCATGAATTGAAAATATTCACATGAAAACTAAAAAATTCAAAATCGTGCCAAATTCAGATAGCTTTGAAATACATTAAGTCACAGTAAACGCTCAAACTGATCTTCAGTAAGTGCATTATATGAGTATGATTCTCGAAACGTTGCCAGATATTCTTGAAAAATTCTTTTAGTGCCATAATCGAAAGTAGCGCAGTGGATTGTCACACAGATGAAATATTTTCTATGAAATTACTTTTTCAATAACGTGTTACACTCAGTATTTTCCTTATCCGAGAGATTCATCATTCGAATGAAAATTTAATCATTGAGATCAATCGAGTACCAATCATTCAATTCTCAGAATGACTCAATTATTCCCTACACTGGTTTCATTCATGGACATGAAGGTATAATCAATTTCTATATCCTGTGACCTAACGGTTATATCCTTGATAATATGTTGGTTGTAGAAACCCCTTTTTGAAATTTTCATATCGAAAGAGGAGATAATTTTCTTTGAAGGTGATTGACAATGTTTCATGTTGAATTTCACTAGTTCGGACTTCCATTGTCTGCTATAGAAATGATTTTAAATCCCTGAAACAACTAAAAAAGAAGAATTAAAAATGAATAGCTGAAAATAACAATTATATTAAGCAAAATAAACCTGAAATGAAATAATAGTGAGATGAAATACAAGTGAACAAGAACAATTGGATGAATAAAAATAAAGAAATGAAAAACGAAAATAAATATAAAAAATAAAAAAGTGGAGAGATTCCAAGTCACGTTAGTTCACGACGTTTCGATTGTTAGTATCTACAATCGTCTTCGGGTGACTGGACTGATTCCTCCGAGAGATGACTATTTATCGGTCGTTCGAGTACTTTCACTTATCCCCGCTTTCCATTTTCCGCTTCACTGGTTCCGTGGGAAATGACCGTTTTTGCGGGAGTTGGCCATTTTTCGCTTGATGATGGGTTTCCATATGTTGCGTAATTCTACGCTGGCTTGGCTGAATACGTTATTGGACAAAACGTATGCAGCTTCCTTGAATTTTCTCCTAAATCAATGTTCCTCTCTGTGCAAGATCTAAGCTTGGGACCACTCGATGTTGTGTTGATGGGTCCAAATATGGTCTGCTATTTCTGATTTGCTGGTTTCCCCTCACTGTGTGTTTCTTGTGCTCGGCAATACGAACATTCAATGGCCTCTTAGTTTCATCAATATAGGACTTTCCGCACTCACAGGGTATCCTGTAAATGCAATTCTTGGAATCAGTCCGCGTTTGGTGGCCTGGTTTTCGTGAGTCTTTGCTATACTTTGTTTGTTTTTGTCTAGAAAATATAAATCTTTGGACCCGAAGTTGTTTCGAATTACATTTGAAAGAGGTGTGGCACATCAAAAATAGGAATTACTTTCTCCTGATTAACGAAAAAAAAGAATTTTCATCTTCAATTCCTTTCTTCAAACGATTTTTTTTCTCTTCTTCAATAAACTATTGATAGCAGATGAATTGGCACACTCTCGATAACATACTGTAACATCACTCTGAATGCGACTTCCTGGGCAGCATGAATGATATTCTTTACCAGATTCTTCAAAGTAGTGCTGTTATCGGGTTCACTTTTTCAAGTGAAACAAACTGGCTGCTTCCACTGTTTGAAGATTCTCTTCAACGTGAAGACTGTATGTAGCATGACCTGCAATGTTGGGCTTCCTAAGATATTTCGTATCTGATACTCCTGTCATGACATCATTTTTCTATTTAAATTTGGTTATATTTCGAAGGGTATCGAAAAGGAATTCTCTCATAAGCCACACATTGTAGTCATTCTTATAAATGTAATTTGATGTGAAAATCAACTTCTTCACCTGAAATTTAATATAGTTTTCAGGAAAATGCATAACTTGTGCGTTCCCTGCATCTCTCTCAGACACCTTAGTTTTCTTTATATTTTGGTCATTATGAAACTTGAAAATATCATTAATAATTATGCAAATGAACAAGCGTGTTCGAATGAGTTGAGCGTAACAGTTAGATTAGACGTTTATGATGTTAATCATATCTGAGATGGGAGAAAGTATTTTTATGTAATATGTGATTGTTTGGATTATCTTTGGGAAGAAGCTCAATATCATTATAAAAAGAACCGTTCAAAGATGTTCCGATTGTTATGTTCAATACCACCACTGATGAATAATGGTGTATCGTATTTGTTGGTGATCAGTAAATTCTCATATAATTTCATTTTTCCACAATTTTTCTATTTTTTATTGTGCCAGTTCTATAATATTTCGAGAATGATTTGGAGCTATCTGAAGGTAACCATTGTTCAATTAATATGCACAGCGAACACACTAAATTAATAAATAATTGATCGCATTCGTTTGAAACGTGACTTTTGAACTGGTTTTTCTGTTTTAATTTAATAAGTAGAGTATGAAAAAGCTCACTGAAAAAAAGGAATTCTTCAATAACTTCATTGTGTATTGAAAAAATCTTATGAATATTCGTATTGTTTTTATTCGTATAGTATAATAATTTCTGCAGTGTTATTAAATGAGTATATTATTTTTCGCCTTTCAGTTGTGTTATAGATTGTTGATATGTTGTTTTTTGTTCAACACATTCCAAAATAATAGCATTTACAATTTTTTTAATAGGCTTGTAATTCGAAAAGTATTGGCGAAACAAAATTCTCTGAGTGGATCCATGCTTCAGAAAATAAACTCAATAATTCAGCTAAAGGGAGCGTGTCGACTTGAGACATACGAAATGCGATGGCGATTTGGGTTTTATTTCGATCCAAAACGTAACCAATTGTTTGTAACCGTTGGCAGAACGTGAAAAAGATAAGATAATCTCCATTACGAGAATCATCCTAATTCAAACATATTTCATTCAGAGAAGACAAAATCTGAGATATGATTCCGTTGTCAAAAGAAAATTGTAGTACCAAACGTTTCGTCTGCTACTGCGGCAGACATCTTCAGTGTTGCATGTACTGCGAGGATAAAGAGAGTTTCTCGAAGTCTCTGCAACGATCGACTGACTAATACTTCAAATCCATCTCAAAGTAAGAATGAAATTGATACATTTATCTATACTCATGAATGCGAAAGTCATTCACTTAACACTCACCCATTCATCTCTATTTCCTCTATTTCTCCGTACCGGTGAGTCCTAGGAAGCTAAAGTTTGGTATATAGGTGCTTCTTAGGCCTTAGATGCGCACTAGATAAGGATTCTCAAATATTCCAACTGGGTCCCCCTAAATTTGGATTTAGGTAGCAGTGGAATTATCAAGCTTATAGCAGTTTGGTTACTTTTATAAGTAATTTACAAAGAGTTATTACGGTGTTTCGAATCATCTTCCAAAATGAATGCAAATATCGATTATTCAAACGGAGTTTTTATGAAATTATTTATTATACACATGAACAAAGTGATCAAATCATTGTCAGAACGTGTAAAAAATGCAACCAAATGTATCCTGAATTAACACCAATGAACGAGAGTAAGTTTGTAAGGTTACAAAATAATTTCCTTAATTATGGCTCAAAGTTTCCAGGGTACAACTGTACCAAAAATCGTCATTTCTAGGTAAAAAGTAAGATTTTGTGGGCTGAAATATGTGGAAGTACAGACAATAACAGAATAGGATGATTCAAAATAACAAAATTGTAAACAAAATATCACATTTTCACAATAAATGCTGAAAATGTTGTCCATTACATTCTAAACACTTTAAAATGTTTGTTTGTACGCGACTTGTGGTTGCTTTTTTAATTTCCTGGGGATCCAGATCTTCATTACTCCGCACTATTCGCCGTCGCAATTCTTGTTTGGTAGGCACTGGAGTACTGTATACCCTTTCTTTCGAAACACCCCATAAAAAAAGTCAAGTGGCGTGAGATCGGGTGATCTCGGTGGCCAATCCCACGGCCCTAAACGCCTCAACCAACAATCGTCGAAGAGTTCGTCAAGTTTTCTGGATACTTCCTGGTTGGAATGAGCTGGCGCTCCGTCCAGTTGAAACCACGAATTCCTATATTCCTCTAAAGGCAAATTTTCAAAAAAATCGGTTATAGTCGTCCTTGATATTTGGAAATATCTCTCTGCATTCAGTGTGTCTTCATAAATAAAAAAGCTAATTTTATTGTTCTTCAGAATACAGAAAACATTCTGGTAAATTTTTTTCGAAAACCCATTTCTTTTGTAACATGGGGATTATGATCAGCCCAAAACTGTTTTTTCCTTCTAATGAGAATAGTAAATTTTGATTCGTCGATTCGATTGATTCGTCGTAAATTTTGATTCGTCGCTCCAAATTATTTTTGACAAAAATTCCCGATCTTCCTGTGTATGAATCAAAAGGGATTCACAAAAATGCATTCTACGTTCGAAGTCTTCTGCTTTTAGAGCTTGAACTTTGGTAAATTTATACGGATGCATTCCGTGATTTTTCAAAATTCGTTGTACTGAAGCATGTGATACACCTAAATCTTTTTCTGCACTGCGAATGGAAGCTTCTGGATATGCATAAAAATATGCCAAAACGTTAACAGTATTGTCCTCATTTGAAGTAACAGGTTTTGGTAATGTTGAACGCGCTTTTAACATGGAGCCATAGTTAAGGAAATTATTTTGTAATCTTACAAACTTCCTCTCGTTCATTGGTGTTGAGTCAGGATACATTTGGTTGAATTTTCTACAAGTTCTGGTAATGATTTGATCACACTGTCCGTGTATAATGAATAATTTCATAAGAACTTCGTTAGAATAATCAATATTTGCATTCATTTTTGGCGATTTTTTGAAACACCGTCAATAACCGTTCATCAATTAATTATAAAAGTCACCAAACTGTTATAAGCTTGATATTTCCACGGCTACCTAGAAATCAAATTCTTTAAAAATTATTTTTTGTACAACTGTTATTGAAAATCTCTTTGATAGAAACACTTCAATCAGAACACCTACCAAAAAATCATTTAGAAAAGTTCACACATGCAGTTCGTGCTATTGGTAATATTAAATCCCTGTGAAGTTACTGACGATGACGAAGTTGTATTCAGTCCAACTGTAGAAAGTCCTTCATGACTAACCAATAATCCTCCTTAAAATAACGTGACTTGGCGTATGTAGTTGTAACATATGCCTTGTAATCCAAAGATCGTGTGTTCAAGTCCCATGGACCCTATAATTTTTTTTATTATCAGCAGTAATGTTATACAAAAAAATTTGTATGATACATTTGTTAAAAGTGATTTTATTCTGCTCGTGAGTTTGCTTCACTTGCTGACGCTCGTTTTGCAATAATCCCCACTCACAAAATAAAATGCCACTTTCAACTCTTGCAGGTAAAACGTGAATAACTTTTTTTCCACAAAAACGGCTTTATTAAGAAAACTTGACGATTAAGCTATAGAGACATGTATATCTTCTTGAAGTATTTTTCACCATCTTTCAATTTATCGAGTAATATACACGGGGTTTCATTTGAAAAAATGAACTTTCGACTACTTTTATGCACAATGGAAATAATAGTAATTCTAGCACGCCCTGTATGATATGGAGTCGATTTTTTGGTGTTATTTGAATATTTCTAGTTTGTCGAAACTATCATCAAAATATCAACTTTTCATGAATTGAGAGTACTGATGTACTTAATTTCAATTAAGGCTATGTTTTGGACCATATTTAGCACAATTTATTTTTTATTTCGAAAAAAGATAGAGATAGGTATAGGACATTATCAACAGAAAAGTATTAAAATACTAGAGCGATTCCAAAAATGTATTAATATACGGGGTATTCCATTTGAAAAAATATAATTGCTAGGACTTTTTTATAGAAGTGGCAACGCCGCAATGCTGAGAATATTTTACATCGATAGAATAGGTAAGGAAATGTGAGAGGTGAAGTTTTCAGAAAAATCATGCTTTGCGTTTTCCAGAAACGTCTAACCTACCATCGACCGTGAGTCACGCTGTATATATGTATATATATAATATAAAAAAGATAGAGGAATAATGATTCTAAAATTGAAATCAATATGGGAATGATCAAAAAGTACTTATATATTTATTTTTTGATTTTCATGGAATTATTTTCCAGCAGCTTGACTGCATTAACCTCTCTAGATTTCATATCATTTCTAGAAACATGTGGATTCGTTTTCCGATGGCATTTCAGGTTAGCTTCTCAAATTTCTGCTACCGCAGTTGACGGTTGATTGGTCAAACCACCAACACTGACATAAAAAACTTGGCAAGTTGACTTGGGTGTCTCACCAATAGGTGGTTCCACTTATGTTTCTCTTGCGTTTATGCAACTATTTTTATCAAGTACTTTCTTGGTTTTTTTCTCATTTTGTCTTCAATCGAGGACCGCCTGCCCGGTACTGACGATGCCCAATAGGCTGAAACAGCTGTCTAAGGTTTGCTAGTACCTATCAATCTAGAGGATATATTGAACTTCATTACATAAATATACCAATACACTCAAACATATTAATTCACTTTTGGAATTCAGAATCGATTTTAATAATTGAATTCGATAAGAATATCGGTACTTACGTACGGATATTTGGCTCCATTTGGCTCCATGATATCATGAATTTAAATTTAAAAAAAAAATCATTTCATTTATTTCATGTACTGAAATAATTTTGTTCATTTTGAATCAACTAACAATGTTCTCTGATATTCTAAATATTCCCCTTCCGGAAGAATTATAAATTTTTCATTGAAACTATCCTAAATATACTTGATCGTGCCGGGAATCGCAAGGTGAAATACATAAAGTCCTTGTAATATTTTTTATGTGCTATTATATGCATCAAAATGAATTCAGCGAGTCTTGGAGGAATAGCCCCAATGATGGTAACTTGATTTTTCAAAGAGATTTCTGTTCGAGTGTGGAAAAAGTGTTTTCAATAGATCAACGAATACCAATTGATGGTGAAGATTTTTAATTAGATTTGAGAACATGATAACTATATTTTCTGTTAGAAATGAATGGATCAATATACAATTGTTACAGTGAATACACTATCATCCAATGTATTCGAGAGTGAGAGTACAAATTTGAAAAACGCATACTTATTGCAGATGAAAAGTCACAAATAACCATTTATTCACAAAGGAAATGTTAAAAGTATAATTCAATTGTCGCATAGTTCATGTCAGATAGGTATGATAATTGGAAAATACACCTCATTTTGAGCAAATTTTGAAAGTGTTCAATTGAAATTTCCATATTCATTTGGAAAAAATGCATGGAAACCAAAAAGTTAAATTCATCTTCTGGATATTTTATTGTTAACGTGAAATGAATATACGAATAATAAAAACTAAAAATTCGTTGTGAGGTACACCTATGATTTCTGGAAAACGTTGATTCTTACCGCGAGTATAATTCTTATGAATATATTCAAGTGCTAGAATATACCTTTATTGATAGGTTGATATAGGTAATGAAAATATCGGTACGTTTCACCCCTATCTTGAAAACTTGTGATTACATAAGAAAAACTTGATAATATCACGTTTGTTAACGAAACAACATTGATCGTTCCATAGACTATACTTCCAAATTCCTACCTAAATTTCCCTTAGTCAACATTTAATTGTTGATGTGTTGCTCGGTTGTTGCAATAGCGACAAATCTCAAATTTTTTTATTATTTTGGAGACGACAGGAGTACTTAATCGAAGGAGTTTCCGTGATAGGTAGATTATTATGAAAACCAATTTAAAAATGATTTATTCAAGTTACTTCTCAGATTGAACTGCTTGACGTTCATTCTCTGATGGATTATAAAAACAGAGTGTATCGCTTCTTTTAACATAAATACGTACAATAACAAAAGGTTCATCCCTACTGAAGCCTGTCGAATCATTTTGCAATAGTATCAATCAATTCTTCATGCAGAATAAGAACTTTTCCCAATCACAAAATGCGATACTCTTCTCGACGCTTGTTTCACCTACTAAGTTGACGTCTCCAGGAGTTGTTATTGATTCCTATGAAAATCTCTGTTAATTTCTAACAGGATACACTTTCATTTCCCGATACACATCGATGGTTCCAAGTAGGTTAGGTTAGGTCCAAATTGAGTGGATCTATTCGACCTCCCACCGCAAGCCCCAAGGGTTTATTGTATTCTACTGATTCAGTCCCAGCGGAGCAGGCACAAAGTATTTTCTCTGCTGTTTCATCATTTTCCAAACACAGTCAACAAACTCTGTCTTCCGATAGTCCGAGTCTTTGCATATGATGATTCCAATTACAGTGACCTGTAAGAACGCCTGTTAGACATCGTAGTTCATCCCTAGTGTAGTCCAACAACTGTTTTGCATCAAGCTTCGAAGTGTGAATAAACGCCTTGGAGTGAGCCAATGCTGAAAGATTCTGCCACAAGTCCATAAAACTTCTTACCATGCTTGTTTGGCAAAGCCTAAAGCAATGCCAATGACAGGTTCTAGTCCGATGAAGCTGCTTGCAGGTCTCTTCTTTGCAAGGGAGACAGCAGCCTCATTACCTTCCAGGTCAGTATGGCCTGGTTCCAAATAAAAATTTGTGAGAAATTTCCTCGTAAAAGTTTTCAAGAATTTCAAAAGCGTTATTCATAAAGAGGAATAAAATAGGCTGTTCATAGATATAATGCTACACTTTATTTTATCCAGACTTCCGAAAGTGATAAAAAGTATTTTGTCATCCATCGATCCCAACAACTGAAAACAGTTTTTTGATTCATTCAATGGCCTTTCTCCATAGTGTAGTGAGCGACACAAGATTTTTTGGTCGTCAAAATCGGATGTGTGCCTCGTGTTCCTTGAAAGGAGTTTCAATGGCTTGCTCAGTCTGCCCGATGTATTTTTTATGACCGTCCTCATAGCTTATCTCATATATCCCCGACTTTTCATTCACCATTATCTTGTCTTTACGGTCCCCTAACATATGTTGAAGTGAGCGAGAAGTGTTGAAAACTTTCACGTTCAACTTCAATATTATTTCTTATACCATACGCTTATTATCTCCGTCGTACAATCAACTACAGTAGTTAGTGATGTATCTGATAATGAAAATAAGAAAAAAATATAAAAATGAAAGAAGTTTTACTTCAGTCGTGTGTTCTAAGGCACAGTCGCTCTTTATAATGTTCAAATGTGAATAAATTTGCGGTTTTTTGTTTCCCTCGTGAAGAATATCGTGTGCAATTGCCAAGTTATTGAATTTTATCCATTGAGTACCTCTGCATGAGATCTTTCTTTTATCACTACTCATTTATATCCTCAATTTGCCGATGGTTATTATGTAATATTTACGTTCTTGATGGTTTCAACTATTTTCCATTTACAGTTTCGAATGAGTCAATTTGTTTTTCTTTGCAACTATTCATGAATGTTTTCAAAATATTCATTGATACACTGTTATTTTTCAATTTATTTCAGATGAGCATATTGCTTTCGAGCTTCATTGGAAACATTTCATGTGAAAAACATTCGATGAAAAAGGAATATATGAAGAATACAAGAAAATGGGAAAACCAACCAGACTCAAACTCAGTCAGTGCAGAAGAGCCTTATTTTGATTTTCAAAATTCTTTCGAAATCATACATGGACCGCCACCAGATTTTTCAAAATTAGCTTCATATCTAGGGAGAGATTTAAGATTAGAAATTTTTCCGCAAGATTTTTATGGAACTGAGCCTTTCACAGAAGATGATGCTATCAAATACACCACTATACGTAGTTTTCCAAAAATTATAGATGAACTACCTCTGATGCCAATAGAGGAACAATTAGATGATGTACTATCAAGTGATTTTCACGAAGCGGGCACTTTGTTTCCCAAAGACGAGCATATTTTTGGTCATCTGAAATTTCCAACAAGTTACTGAAGTTGAGCCCTTGTTTTGATTACAGGAGCAATACTTGTTTCAAGAGAAAAGCATATAATTGAATCTCACATATTTTTTGTACATGAACGGAATAAATCACCAACGAATTTATGGTAGACATATTATAATTAAGTTTGATTATGAAAACACAATATTTATTCCGCTATGTCCATCATCGGTATCATAGATTAAAACTCTCACTCGTCTAAGTGTAACTGACACCGGTACAGAGACTGATTTTTCAATACCCACTCTAGGTTTCTAATAGACTGTGGTTGAAAAAATCTGCTTACCTTCAAGTATTGTCCCAATCTATATCATTATGACAACCATCACTCGTGAAATGTCCTTTTGAATATCATTACTTGAAAAGTTGCTTCACCATGGAATATTTGAAACGGAACATACACAAACGATTTTGAATCATGTTACTCCTGTTTTGAAAAAAAAAAGAAAAATTTTGGGACGTTTTCTTTGATTTTTGAGGTCTCCAACTGTGTCTAACTTGACAGTTTACTGAATGAACTACGATTTTATAACTTGCTATCCCATTTCCTTTCCTAAGGAGTGGCCGTCCAATTTCTCCAGAGACTTTCTGTGAGTCTTCTTTCACAATTCTCCATCCTTTGCATTCGTTGATCGTGTCTCTGCTCTGTTCTCCTATGATCTCGTAGACTATATGTTAGTGGTAGCTCAGACTCTATTCTTCTATGACTTTCTAGCCGCTCACAAATTTTGCAATTTTGTTGGTGCTGAAAGTCAAGTCAATATAGGATGTACTATCTCTCTTCACGGAAGTTGGCACATTTCCCGCGTTGTGCACTAAGATATCTTCCTCGCATACCCATTCAGATAGAATTTTGCCCCTTCTGTCTTCCACCGGTGAGTTCCACATATAAGATTTGGAGTTGAAATCTCCTCGTACTATTATCTCTTCTTTATGTTTTTCATATCTTGTCTGAGTTTTTTCAGGAATTCATTGAAAGTGTTTATATCTATATTTTTGGATATGTAGCATCCGTATATTATAAATCGTTTGGTTTTAATCCAGACGAAGCATGATCCGCCCCCTTTGTTCATTGCGTAATTTTTTTCATTATGTTTGTATATTGCCACGTCCATGTTTTTATCCACTATCCAGTCACTGTTCACGACTTTTTTCCGTTAGGTTCTGCCATGATGACTATATCCGCCCTTCTCTCTTCTGCATGTTTAAACATCAGGTCTGTGGCTGCTCTGCCTCTGTCTAGATTGCCCTGTAATACAGTAATATCATCCATATTACGTGCTTGTTTCACCACTTTTCTTCTCTTTTTTTCGCGCCTCTTGAAGCTTTCTATATTCTGGATATTTCATCGAGTCCGGTTTATGACCATCCACAACGCACTTATAGCAGCTTTGCATTCCTTGGCATTCTTTCATTATGTGTCCAATCTCTCCACATTTATAACAACTTGATTCTTCCTCTTGTCCGGTAAAGTTTCTCAATATATGTCTTACTTTGTGGCATCTATAACATTTCCTAATCTCCTCCACTTTTCTGATACGCCACCTGTTCCATCCCTTTCCTATCCTTGTCATCCTTTTCAGTTTTCTAGCTATGTTTTCTCTGATTGTGATGAAGGCGTATTTGAGTCCCCTCTCATTAATGTTTTGCAATAGTTTGATTTTCGCATCTCCCTCTATACCATTTGTTTCTTTCATTTCTTTCATCAGCACACCTTCTACCTCTTTCTCTGTTACTGTCTCATCTATTTTCAGTATCATAAACGCTTGGGTTCTCTGCTTCATATGTACTTCGGCTTCTCCGCTCAGTTCTTTGGTCATTGTTTCCTGGAAGAGGGCTCTGTTCTTTTCTTCTTTGCTTTTTATTTTGACCTGTACGTTGCCTTTATGTGTTCTATTGACTATATCAATAACTATACCTACTGTATCTACTTTTTCTTTCATATCAAAAGTAGTCTAATAGTAAAACGTAGATGGTACTGAAGTTGTGTTCAGTAAACGCTGAATTTTTCATTCTCTTTGCAGAAGGTGTACAGGTAGCCGTCCTTTTTTGCTACTTCTGCTGTGAAAAGTTTTTGTTTTCAGGCAAAAAATTGGTTTGCAAATTTGAATAATGTGCTAGTATTATACATACAGTGGCATCTGTTGGAGTGTTTAGTGATTACTTCAATAAGTGTATAAAAATGTGACTCTTCAATCTTCAAGACAGAATTTAAATGATTGTATGTGCTTGGTATGTGCTTGATTTGACGAATACTTTTTTAACGAAACTGGTTCAGTGACAAATAAAAAAAGAAATAAGTCCAGAATGCTGAATTGAGCAGTGCAAATTGAAATTTTGGAAATATTTGTTGCAAAGTCCACGAGCTCCTTGCGATCAGTATCAGAACAGACGGAAATATCACGCGCGACTGTTAAAGCGTTGAAGATGCATAAATTTCATATTTATAAAATGCAGATTCTTCAAGAGCTCCACGAGGGTGAATGTGCTAGAAGAATAGAATTTTGTGGAGTCATGTCTCAACGAGTCAATACCTAATCTTCTGTTAAACATCTGTTTCAAATTTCTATCAAAAGTTTCATTCAGAAAATATTCCATTTAAAATATAAGACAAATATTTTAAAAAATTAGTACCATCTATATAGAAAAACATTTTGCAAATATTGACATAATAGAACATCAGTATGATACAAGATCAAAGACCAATAAATACTTTCAAATTGCTAAGTGCCGTCTACATTCAATGCAACAACACTGCATATGTATTGGTTGTAAAATTTACAACATAATTCCACGAGGAATTAAAAAGTTGAGAACAGCAGCATTTAAAAAAACATCACACAATTGGATATTAGATAATAGTGAAAAAATTGAAAATGTGCTCACATTGAAATAGTTCAGTTCAACAGATAATTTATTTTACCCTCATTCATAATATTGATTCATGATTCATTATTGATACATTTTTTCTTTTCTATATATTGTTTCATGAACAATATCTATTAACAGTTAACATTATCTTAATTTTTCAACTAACGCAGTCAAACACAAGTGTTTACACTTAGCAGACTGTGTTAAAATATTATACATGTAATTACAATTTTTTAATATTTATAGACATTCATTTGATATTGTACATTTTTTGATGAACTTTAATTTGAATTCGAATTTGAATTTGAGTGTCCATTTTTTCTGCATGAGAATGTTAATAGACAAAATTGTCGCTATTGGAGTGACGAAAACACACATATTTTTCGGAAAGGGCACACAACTCACACACACACACACACATACCTTAATTGAAACAATCTGTTTCATTTGAATCAGCATAAAGGTGATGTATTACAAACAATATTATTTACAGTTTCACCAATGAATTGATATTGGATTGCGAAACTCTATTGTCATTTCAACTATTTAAGAGAAAGAAAAAAATACCCATTCATTTGATTAGAAGTAGATTTGTCATTCAACGAAATGTTTTTAGCTGATAACAAATAACAATTGTATTCATTACCAAAAATTTGTAAAAATAGCAATGATTATTTGTTGGAATGATTCCTGAACCAAGTGGCACCAATTTCATATACAATTTTTACTGAATAACTTGTCAAAATTGCATCACGAGAATGTTTCTAATGAGCACAGCTTTCAATAAACTAACAGGATCTTTGGCAGATTTTGCAAAAATTTGTTTCACAAAAAATTGACGGATGAAGCCGTTGTTGCTATGTGGTAGAATATCATCATAAATAGTGATAATTCATTCTATTCATTTGTAGGTTTATTGTATTTATTCAAACATGTCCTCATAGGATGAAACTGCAGTAACGTTAACAAATGAAAGTGATGAAAAAACAAAATTTTGTTTCACAAACTACACCGGAAACGATTTGATATTCACAAACTTCATTTCCAAAAGTGTGTGAACATCAAATCGTCTCGGTTTGATTAATATCAACTCCATATTCACTATAAAATCCAAAGTTGTCAATTCAGCAAGGCATATTTGTCCATCTAACAATGTAAGTATATTTATCTGAAAAAAATTGTTAAAGTAGTGAAAGTTGTTTTCGAGTTACACAAAATTGCTAATCAATATTAATTTACGAGGAAAGTTTGAAGGAAAACTTCGCTTGTGAAAGCCACAAGTCTTTGGGTTGATTTGACAATGCCTGAAAAAATCAACTGACAATTTTTTCACTAATCGCAAAAAAATAATTTCAGTTTATTTGAACATCTTCACTTGTTGATATAACAATTCACTAATTTTATTGATTTCACTGGAAACTGAAGTGGATTTAAACAAAAGTTTCAGTCAATTCATAGTTGAAATTGACTACATTTTTTTACTGCGTAAGCAAGTTATTTTCAATGATTTGTTGTATTGTTGTTCATTTCGAACAAGAATGGAATTCAATTTTTCTTTGTAGAACATGACCGTAAAAACAATGGACAGTTGAAGAATGCAGCAATTCAATTGTTGTTCGTGTAGTGAAAATGATAAAGAACAGTTCACAACAAAACATGCGACTCACACTAGGTTTTGTCTGTTTCGAGTTTGTTTTCGAAACTGAAATGATTTTTTTTGGTTTTTGAAAACAAATCTAGTCGCAAGCGAGTCTGTTTGGTGGAAATCCGTCTGGTTTAAAATCCGACTTCATATTGCACTTAGTAGGTTTCATTCTGGACTATTTGATTCATTTCAAGAGGTTCGTAAATGAAAAAATTATGCCCATATAAAGAAACGAGTAAAATATATGCTGACACTTAATTCTTCAAAATACTATTCGAGTGATTTGACTCAAACTTTGATTGACCACATTTCTAGTAATAGATCTTGCTATAAATCAAATAAATTACATTTTACTGCTAGTAGATCTGGGGAAAGCCCAACAAAACTGAATTTCACGCGAACAGAGTCGCCAGCAATAGCTATATAGTTTTTTAATTTTATTACATTTGGCACATAATGACAAATTGCTCCAAAAGGAGAATAATTGAATGAAATTGAATGATGTCTCAAATAGTCTTCAGTTCACCCACGAAACACGTGATCATCTACCAAATGTTATACTTTTTTTGGTACGATATTTTCGATTTGCTAGTAGAGCGCCGCTTCAGACTTCGTGCCGCGAGGCTTTACTCGCGCAAAGAAATATGTAAAAAGTTTTGATAGCATGAAATAGCATGATAGCATGCCTGAAATATATGTCTGATAACCCACGCAATATGTTGAATTATTGATTAATCACAAAACCTACGAACGAGATAGTTCAATTCTTCACAATAACGTGTATCGTGGTGAAATGGCCTAATCGAAAATGCTCAAAACACATATTTTCACACAAGAATTTTCAAAAAGTCATATCTCATTAGAATCACAATTGAAATGAACAAATCTAAACCGATACTCATACCAGTAGTACCTTTTAGTTTCATTGAGTTTTTCAAAATATCAATTTTCATTTCAGCATATTAGAGTATGACTACCACTTCTTTTATTTTGTTTCCATCTGATTTTCCCAGTCTACCAATATCTCTTTATCATTATCTCAGAATGTGATTTATAACTCGTTTGATTGATGACTTATTTATTTTGTAGAAATCCATGTTGAATATAGAATGAAGAAAATACTTTTGTCTAGTTTCTACTAGTTTCTAACGGATAAATAAACACAGTAGAAACTATACAAAAGTATTTTCTTTATTCTATATTGAATTATAACTGTTGATCAATTATGGAACTAAGTTTTTAAAATATTTCCTCGTACCTGTCTTCTTTCAGACTCTAAACCACTAAATTGCATTTTCTTATTTTTATTTCAATAATTCATTTTCCTTCTTTGAAACCTCAATTTAAAATATTATTTTCTATTTTTATTTCACTGATCCGCGTGTACACATCCTTTTTGAAAGTTTTCAATTCTTGTTATAGATCTTCAACCTGCTTCATAAGTTGCTTATTGTGTATCCCTCTTTAGTGCTCAGGTATTATAAAGGGAGTTTTTGGCTCCAGAACATATGTGATTCAAACAGATTGTGGAATGACATGGAAAAGGCACAAAAATCAAATCACTTTACGATCCCAAATAAATAAAACGAATGAAGTAACTAGTATAAAACAGAATACTAATTCTGTAGTGTAGTGAAATTGAAAATAATGGAAATGTAAATAGTGACATTGTGTTGAGTGATAATGCAGATAGTGGAATTTGTAATAATGAAAATAGTGAAATGACTAATGGAAACACATTTTCAACAAAAACTTTAAGGCGTCGTAGTCAGATAAAGAAACCAGTCAGGTTTGGCACAGATTCTTGATTTTGTTTTTCATTGTTGAGAATTTTTTTTTGTAAATGTCTGTAAATTTTAGGGAAGAGGTGTTATATATTGGTATATTTGTCGAGTACCACTCTGTTTGGCTACTCGACCGTAACTATAAAAATCTATTGTTTTTATGGAAGAGCTCGACTTCGAGCCGATGTGATTTTCTGTTGCCAGTTTGCAGAATAAAACCGTTCAGAATGAGTGATATTTTCTTTATTACCAGCAAATGGAACAATATTGTAATTCAGATATACCTTGGGTAATTTGTTTTGAGAAAGTGATAGCATTTTCGCCTTCTAACATATTTGGAATAAGGGTCCCGTAGAATTTCTTAGGAATTCAGTATATCTATCTGTTTGTACTCTTTTATGATGAGGTTTTTATTTGCATGAAAAAACTCATTTGGGAAATCTATTACTCGAATTGATTTATATAATCGAAATCAATTTAAATTGAATACAGCAACTTCACTCTATAACTTTTTATACACCGTATTATAAACATGTATAACACGAGAATGACAGTCAAAAAGGAAGGCAAACCACGGACACATGTTTCTGTCTTTTGGCCTCATCAGCGCGGTGTAGCCGAGTGCAAAGATGAGCAACACCAGGTTAACAATGATGAAAAACATCACATATGCACTGTGACTACAGGATTTTTAGTCGCGTGTTAGTTAGTCTACGCAAAGCAACTGAATTTGTTATATAAATACACTCCGGCCTAGAGACTTTAAAGTTTCGAAATGGCTTGCGGTATTCTGCGTCGTATTGGAACTCCATATCCTTTTTTCAACAAGTCAAGCAATGGCTTCGTATCAGCCAAGAAATTCCCAACAAATTTACATACGTCTAAGTACCTAACAACAGTACGGTATGTTTTTAATAGCTATTACTTTTACTTTTTGAGGTCTGAAATTAGTTTTTGTCGTAGTCTATTTTTTCCCAAATCAAATTTCACATCGCGGTGGCAGCGCAAAATTCTATCAGAAACAGACGATTTCAATTCAGTACAAAAACGTAACACCCAAAGGTCTACCGAATGCACATAGATTGAAACTATCTTTTTCTGACGGTAATTGATAGAAGCCTTATGTGATGTACAATGTGCTAAAATTTCTCAATTGGTACTCGTTATTTGACCCACTTGAACAATCCTATTTCTTTTTCTATGATATTTTGTTTCTCTAAATCATTAGGCGTTTTCTTCAGTATTTCTGACAAAGGTAAAGTAACTCCCCTAATAGGGTGCATTACAGGGTTTTTATATTATTCCAGAAAAAAACACCTCATACTTATTCAATGTCCTACTATATTATCCTTACATTGAGTTTCATGATTCAGTCAACTTCATTGACTGAATTCAGTCTAATATTCAACTTCAAACCAGAAATAATTTGTGTCTTTGTTTGAACTCTGTTGAACTACATTTTACTTTTGGGAAATGAAATTGAAATTGCACTCATAACTTTCAAATAATCCCCTTCATTTGACTGTTATTTTATTTCTGTTGGTTTATTTATTTATTTATTTCTGTTTAGTTTCGCCACATTATCTATGTTGAATTTCTTTGAAATTCCATTAATTAGCTCAATATACCAGCTCAATATATCACAGAGAATGAATAATTTCATTCATTTCAGACTTATCAACACTATACTTATTATTCAAATAACTCATCTACTCCAGAATTATGCAGATCTTATACTCTTTGGCTGATGATTAGGTACTCTGCATTTTCTAATTTGAAATGTATACACTAATACATTTCGCATTCTGATGAAGTACGATATGGCTACTTCACTGTCAACCAATATTACTGGTCATAATACCGCGGTGAAATAGTTCTTTTTTAAAAAGCTCGTTCAGCAGTAATCCAGAACTTTTTGAGGACTAAGAACGTTTTTTTCAGTTTCCAAAATTAAAGTTAAACTCAATTGAAATTTCTGACCTATGTCGAAGATGAAATAGTACCAATGGGTAAAATAGTTATGCATGTCGAGCAGCAAATCTACTTTTAGGAAGGGACTTCATAAAAATATTTAATTTGGGATTTAGTCCACTAAATTACATGAAACTATCAAATGATCAGATAATTGATAAATTAATAAATGAGTATCCAGAAGTATTTAAAAATGATTTGGGTACTTTTAATCGGGGAAAAATGTCTATCAGATTAAAACATGGGACAACTCCTAAGTTTTTCAAACACAGACTTATAGCTCACGCATTGAAAGAGAAAGTAGATATGGAGATTGACAATCTTCTTAAGTTGGGAATATTAGAACTAGTTCAATACTCAGATTGGGGCACACCAATTTTTCCTACTTTAAAAAACGATGGAACAGTTCGTATTTGCGGCGAATATAAAATCACGGTTAATCCTTTTATCGAGATGTGTCGTCATCCTATTCCTAAGATTGAAGATTTATTTTGTAAGTTATCTGAGGGTATCCAATTTTCAAAACTTGATTTAACTTTTGCGTATCAACAATTGCCATTAGATGATGAAACAAAAAAAATTACTGCCATCTCAACACATAAAGCTTGCTTTGTTTACANCTCGAAAAAAAGAAGTTTTATGTTTAGGTGCAGTCAAGAGATGTTTAAATCTCAAATTTAGATTATGTACATCGGTTCTAAAGGACAGTTTCGTGAATAGGTAGGCAGGTTTCCCAGTGGATATGACCTTATGGAATAAACTAGCAGAATGTAGTGTGCGCCTAGCATCCATGTTCAGCCACCCGAGTTGTTTCAAGTATTGAAATACTTTGTCACATTGAAATATTTGTCACGTAGCTCAAGATGTAAATTTGGGCATATCAGTATCCCAGCATTGAAAGTTTTGTCAACTCAGCGAAATATGTTTTTTTTGGTGGCCTCAGTTGCACGTGGGCGACTATTACAAAGAACGATTTGAGGAACGGGGGGGACAAAGCACTCGTGATTTCTTCCTAGCAGTTTGAAAGGGAAAAGAGAGAGTTCTGGGAGCTCTTCGCCTGGGGCAGCGGTCTTAGAGTGGTGGTTTTCCGGAAAGTAAGTCTGCGTGAATTTTGAGGAGGTTTGGAAACATGGGAGTTTGAAGGGTTCTCTTGACGGGAGGGCGGTATTTTGTTTTGGGAGACAGTTTTCCTGGGTGGAATCTTTATTTTTTTTATTTTTGGAAAGCAGGCGATTATCGCGATTTTGGGTAGTCTTTTATTCTGACATAGGAATAAGAAAGCGTGTAAGGTTCGAGTGGACAGAGTGGACCTGATAAATAATTGCGTCATAGTTATTTAGCGGTCAGAAATCATCGGCCAAGCTAGAGTATTTCGTCACTCTCGTGTAGCGAAGACACTAACATTGAGTTTTATTTTCAAGATTTATGGGTATTTCCTTTAATTTTTGGGTGTTTTTCTTTGTCTATTTTGTTATATTTTTTCTTTATTTTCTTTATTATTGAATATAGTACCTTTTGAAGATTTTAAGCAGGCTTTTTTTTAAATCTACCATANTCATTGCAAAACTGAAATTGATAGTTTTACTAATTTTAATATATGGGTGTAGATCTTGCATCACAATTTAAAATGAAAAAAATACAAAGGAAATTTGGCGACTCTCTGTCTCTCTTTTCTTAATTTCATAATAGTTTTTAAATAGAAAAATAAATTCATATCCTCTTCTTCATCGATCACCTCGACATTGTTGCCGTGTTTTGTAAATATTCGGCCTTTCGCCATCCAAACATTTTTCTCTCCATATTTCTTCTTAGTTAGAACTGATAAGTGATAGCGTTTTTTAGTGAGATTGTAATTTGGATATATATTTGCTTCTTTCGAATTACTTCTAGACTTATATATTTCATTCCGGTTCAGAAAAGAGACAAATTCAACTAGGACAGTTCTTGCTTTGTTGCTGTTCTCAATGAACTTGCCAGTTCGAAATATTTCAATGAAGTCACCTAATGTGCATTTTATTTTCAGTGCCCCACTGAATATATGAAGAACCTTGGCGGGTAGATTTAGTCAGTCTCCTCTTCCATTCCTATGAGCTTCAACGTAATACTTTTACCCAACTGATCCAACACATCTGACTTACTATTGAGAAGTGCAACTTCTCTTTTGTTAGAATGTGTTAAGTGATCCAAGGCATCGAATTCACTTGATACGTTATTAAATTTTTTGTTCAAAACTTGATTTAACTTTTGCGTATCAACAATTGCCATTAGATGATGAAACAAAAAAAATTACTGCCATCTCAACACATAAAGCTTGCTTTGTTTACACCCGACTTCCGTTTGGGATTTCCTCAGCACCTAGTTATTTTCAACAGGTAATGGAGCAAACATCAACAGGTATACCAGGAGTGTGCTGCTGGATGACATTTTGATTACGGGAGCAAGTAAGCAGGAACATGTGGAAAGGTTAAGATTAGTGTTGAGTAGATTACAAAATTATGGATTGACCAGTAATAAATCAAAATTTATTTTTTTTCAAGACTCGATAGAATATTTAGGTCATAGAATTGATAAAAACGGTTTACATAAAAGCAAAAAAAAATTGAAGCTATATTGAAAATTCCTAAACCAGTTAATGTGTCTCAAGTAAAATCATTCATAGGTTCCATACAATATTATCAAAAATTTATCCCTAATATACCAGATGTGCTACACCCTCTTTATCAACTTTTAAAAAAAGGGTCTCCTTTTGTATGGTCCAGAGAATGTGATCTTGCATTCGAAAAAATATAAGAAAAAATAATTTCTCCACAAGTATTAGCTCATTATAATCCTAACGTTGAGTTGATATTGACGGTCGATGCCTCCTCTTATGGGGTAGGTTCAACCCTTTCTCACAAGTATCCAAATGGTTTAGAGAGACCAATCGCGTTCGCTTCTCGAATTCTCTCAAATACTGAAAAAAATTATTCACAAACAACAAAGGAAGCACTGAGTATAGTTAGTGGGGTGCAGAAATTTAATTCATATTTATGGGGTAGACATTTCGTGCTTAGGTGCGATCATAAACCACTCGTTTCAATTTTTGGTGAAAAGAAGGTTATTCCTACTATGACCGCTAATAGACTACAGAGATACGCTTTGTTTCTTAGTTTAACACTAGTTAAATATGAGCAAACGATACCGTTAATATCAAAATAATTCCAAGGATTTTTTGCAATTAGTGAATTACGCCAATCACTTGAAAAGTCACTACGAAAATAGTCTTCCAACACAACTGCTAAAATTCAATATACATCCCTAGAAAACACAACAAATTCACAGAGCTTACAGAAACATTTATGGAAAGTCAGAATTTGTTTATTTCTGAAAAAATTGAAAATTTCAAAATATAATTAACAAAAAATGAAAAAATAAAAGGTTTCAAACCAAGTTATGTTACAACGTTTCGATTGTTAGTATCCACAATCGTCTTCGGGTGATAACTGAACTTATTCCTCCAAAATCTGACTATTTATAGTCATTCGAGTGCTTTCATCTATCCCCCTCTTGGCTTCATTGGTTTTGGCGGGTGATGACCGTTTGGCGGGAGTTGGTAGTTTTTCGCTTGATTAGAGGTTTCCATATTGTAGTGTATCCGAATTGTTGTTGATAAAAACTGTATATTTTTTGTGTGCACTGTGCCGTGACCTTAGGATAGCAGTTCAGTTGAGTTTGGGAAATAAAATGGAATATACGAAAACCGTGTCTTATTGTTAAATAGTGAAGTACATTACACATATGTTACGTATCTCTACGTTAGCTTGACTAAATGCGTTGTTGGACAACATATACGCGGCTTCTTTGAATTTCCTCCTAAACCAGTATTCCTCTTTGTGGATGATTTCAGCTTGAGCCCACTTGATGTTTTGTTGATGAGTCCAAACATGCTCGGCTATTCCAGATTTGCTGGTTTCTCCTCGCTGTGTGTGTTTCTTGTGCTCAGCAATGCGAACTTCCAATGGCCTCTTAGTTTCATCGATGTATGATTCTCCGCACTCGCAGGGTATCCGGTAAATGTAATTCTTGGAATCGCAGTCCACATTTGGTGGCCTGGTTTCTTTGAGGCTGCTACGGATAGTGTTCCCAGATCTGAAGCAGGTCCTGATGTTATACTTGGACCCAATCCGTCTTATCCTTTCCGATAATCCTCTGATCTAGGGAAGTACAAGTACTGGTTGTGGCGGCTTCTCTTCCTTGTGGAGTTCTTGCTGTCTTCTAGCTCAGGACTGTTCTACCATCACTCTGGAGTAACCATTCAGTTGAAGGTCATTTTTGATGATGCCTAGTTCCTTTTTGAGACCTTCCTTTGTATTACAGAGCCCAAAAGCATGGTCCAGTAGAGTCTTGATGATTTCTCTCTCAGTCGATTAATGGTGGTTGGAATTGTTATTTTCGGTTAATCTTTTTTTCAGGGTTATCAAATCAATGCATATTATATTACACAATGGAAGTCCGAACTGATGAAATACACCACGAAACATCGTCAACCATCTTCAAACTATGGTGTCTGTGTTCAGAAGATGGATATTTATTTCAGTTTTTGCCTTACGGTGGAGCAAGAAAAGAAAAAAATTGAAATAGGTCTTGGAGCATATGTTGTTATCAGGTTGCTGAAAGAATCCTTCTTCACACAGAGTATTCTTTAATAACTTATTCTCGTCCTATAAGCTTTTTCCATTTATTGGTTGAATACACATATATGCAACAGGATCGATACGAGAAAACCGCATTTAGAATTGTAAGCTTGAGTCAGAAAGCACCATAAAAAAGAGAGAAAACCATTCTGTTGTGACCCTCATCGCGAACGCTATTTCTATAAATCTAGTTCAACCTTTGAAGCGTTATGACAGGAAACTAAAATAAATAAATAAATATACTTCAACCATTGGTGATAAACGAATACAAATACATGAACGGCGTTGATCTCCATGACAATGGCATCGGGAATTATCGCATAAGAGTACGCGAAAGGAATGGTTGTGGCCTTTATTCATAAACAGTGTAGATAGCGTCATTGTGAATGTTTGGAAATTATACAAAATGAGGCACCCTAAAATTACAAAACTTGAAGTCAGATTGTATTTGGTTATGGCACTCATAAAAACTGAATAAATCACACAAACTACTAATAATAAATCTGAAATAACCCGTGTGAGCAATCAGGGTCGAGAAAGATTAACTCTTACTGAGTTACCAGATGAACTCAGAAGAGACAGAGTTGGACATGTCATTACTCGTCATCCGGAAAAGGCAATAAAGCGCTGCAAGCAGTGTTGAAGTCAGAGAGATTTCATATACGAAAAATGCACAGTCCACTTACATTCTAACTGTTTAAATTCATTTCATAAAATAAACATAGACATGGACATACTTTATGTGACTACGTTCATGTAAATTACATTTGTAAAAAGAAAAAAAAATTGGATTTGAATATAATTGCATTTGTATATAGGAAAAAAAATCATTGAGTCAGTCAGAAACACTGAATATACAGCATGAACCATCAAATTCAACAAAACATTAATAACTTAAATACGATTATAGATATAAAATAAAACTAAATTTCTGAACATTCTCATGCGAATGGTGGGGTGTCTAAATATTCTGCAATAGTGTAGAAATTAGAGCTGATGAGGAACTGTTTCACCTTTTGATTGAAACCATTGGGGGACAAAGATTTAACTTCCCCAGGCAAGTGATTATAAAGAATTATATTGGGAGAGTTATTCTTAGCTTCATTCAATCTATATCTCATAGGTCTAATTTGATCTGTATGTCGAGTGTGGTAGTCATGGAAATTTGAATTCAGTGAGTAATTATGTTTATTTTTATGGATTTCAAATAGCTGTTGACATATACCGGGTGTCCCACATTTTATGTGACAGGCAATATCTGGTTTGTTGAAGAAGATAAACAAAAATGTTTCATACAAAAGTTTTAGGAGTTCATGAGAGCTATATTTTGATATAATTTTTAAATATACAGGGTGTTTGGTGTAGGTGCTACAGACCAAAATTCCATTTTTTTAAATAGAACGCCCTGTATATCATTACATATTCAGATGCTACGTTGAATTCTGATATCATTTCATGTTTGGTTTTTGAAATTCGGTTACGGCGTTGTTGAGTTATTGCACTTTTCCTTAAATATAAAGTTTCAAAAAAACTTATTTACTCGTACACGAATCCAGTCTATATCTTTTATTAAATTGAACTAGACTACTACTGAATACAAACCATTATTCTCACCTCTACGATACG